>JBBGZY010002166.1:0-40000 GCA_037952925.1 Lithobates clamitans
ACGGATTTTGTTGTCGGAAAATTTGAGATCCGGCTCTCAAATATTTGTTGACCGAAATTCCGACGGAAAATGTCCGATGGAGCCCACACACGGTCGGAATTTCCGACAACAAGCTCACATCGAACATTTGTTGTTTGTGTGTACGCGGCATTAGGAGAAGCCAAGCCAAATGAGCTCAGGCTGGACTTCTCCTTTAAGAAAATGAATATTATCAAGGGGTTGATTGACTAAAATAGTAGAAAAATGATCACTTTTCAGAGTAAATTTTCATCCATCAAAAATCCTATTGATTGGGTATTCTATGCAAAGTGAATTTTCACTTATCTTTACTTCATTCCTTAAAGCGGAGTTCCACCCAAAAATGGAACTTCCGCTTTAAGTGAAGGTGACCCCCTGACATGCCACATTTGGCATGTCATTTTTTTTTGGGGGGGGGGGGGCGGATACCCTCTTTTTTAGAGTCACCCAGCACCCACTTCACTCCACGCCGGAAGGAAGTTCACCTCTCCCCCCTCCCTCCTTGAAATCTTCTGGGACGCGTCATAGGTCCCAGAACATTGCCAGGCCATTCACAGTGCGCAGCGCGGCTCGCGCATGCGCAATGCATGCCCGGCTGTGAAGCCACAGCCAGGCGCCCACAGTTACAATGGCGGCGCCGCGGAGAGGAGGGGGAGAGGAGCGGGGCTTCATTTGCCAGCATCGCTGGACCGTGGGACAGGTGAGTGTCCGATTATTATTAAAAGTTCAGCAGCTACACTGTTTGTAGCTGCTGACTTTTTAATGGGTGGAACTCCGCTTTAAGTTATACTGTATGGAAGTTTCCTTTGCAAAACGAACAAATTCTACTGCTTTTGTGTCCGATTTTCTCAACAGATGTCAGATTTTCCTATAAACTGGAAGCAATTGAAGACCCTCTTACAGGCATACCAAAAGTACTTGGACCAGCAGGTAACAAAACTGACCCTCTTTACCTGATACTCCGACATGTCTTTTTGTTTATGAAATTTCAACAGTTACAGTATCTCACAAAAGTGAGTACACCCCTCACATTGCCGCACTTCCTGCTTATATATGTGAAAAAAAAGTGCTGAAGTGCTATGCTCTAACTATTGCATGAATAAATGTGTGCATAAATACATAAACCATGTAAAAACCTGATCAATATCTAAGAATCAACCAAAATAATTCTTCAGTGCAAAATCAAAGAAAGAAAGTCCATATATGTGAAACCAAAAAATCATATATGTGAAGTCCATGACTTTTAGAAATGAAGCATGTTGCCAATGAAAAAAGTGCATAAACAAGCATCAATATAAGTGCATATAAAGTTCATCCAGTATTGAGTTGTAAGGTGCTCTGTGTAAATACTGCAACCCCGAGCGTGGAGGCCCCCCCCCCCAGAGTGGGCACTCACCCTCAGGTGTGGACCCCCTGGGCTTATGCTGAGGTGGGTCAACAAGGCTTTAGAATGGATGATGTCCACCCAATGGCTTGGGAGTAGGGTTGCCACCTCATCCCTTTAAACCCGAACACATATTAATTACACAGGTTCTGTGGCTGATTAAGGTGGTATTTAAACTCACTTGTTGCCTTATCTGCATTTAATTAGCCTCAGAACCTGTGTAATTCATACGTGTTCGGGTTTAAAGGGATGAGGTGGCAACTCTACTTGGGAGTCCTCTTATGTGCTCCAGGTCTTTAGGTATATAAACAGTAAAAAAGGGAGGACAGACCATATTGGCCCCATAAAGAATGAGGAAGGACATCTGATTACAAAGGATGGGGAGATGGCGAAGGTATTGAATTTATTCTTCTCCTCAGTCTTCACGAGTGAATCGGGGGGCTTCAGTAACCAAAACTGCAGTGTTTATCCTCAGGACACATCACAGGAAGCACCTCCATGGCTAACAGAGGACAGAATTAAAATTAGACTTGGGAAACTTAACATTAATAAATCACCGGACCAGATGGCTTGCACTCGAGGGTACTTAAGGAACTCAAGTAATTGCCAGACCATTGTTCCTAATTTTTACTGACAGTCTACTGACTGGAATGGTACCAGCTGATTAGTGTTCAAGCAACGCTGCTCCATGGATCCTGGAGCCAGCATGCGTTCCAAACAGCAGAAATTATGGCGAAAACTTGACCTGTGTGCCCGCCCCTATACGTTTCGTCATGTGGATGTCATCATGAGGCGCCTTGGGACACGGCAAAGAATCGTGCGAGTATTACTCAGTTTGCTTTTAAGATTGATTTTAATAAATGGAATTACGCTATGTCCGCTTTTGTGATCATCTTTTCTTTCATGACCTGGAGCACATAAGAGGACTCCCAAGCCATTGGGTGGACATACCTCCATTCTAAAGCCTTGTTGGCCCACCTCAGCATAAGCCCAGGGGGTCCACACCTGAGGGTGAGTGCCCACTCTGGGGAGGGGGGAGTCTGCACGCTTGGTGTTGCAGTATTTGCACAAGCACAGAGCACCTTACTACTCAATACTGGATGAACGTTATATGCACTTATATTGATGCTTGTTTATGCACTTTTTTCACTGGCAACATGCTTCATTTCTAAAAATCATGGACTGCACCTTTATGATTTTTTGATTTCAAGTATATGGAATTTCTTTCTTTGATTTTGCACTGATGAATTATTTTGGTTGATTCTTGAAAATCAATGAGGTTTTTACACGGTTTATGTATGTATGTATGCACAGATTTATTCATGCAATAGTTAGAGCACTTCAGCACTTTATTTCACATATATAAGCAGGAAGCACGGCAATTACACTATTCTAATCTTCGCTCTAGGGCACATCACCTTTAATGCTGCAGCATCCTAGCAGTGGGCAATCAGGCACCTGATACTACCCACATGCACAACATTTTTTTATTTTGAAATTTTTACTTCGTTTTTGGTCAGTTTTTCACCATTTTAGCGAGTGACATTTACAATTTAACAATTTATAATTGCCTGGAAAAATCAATACTTGAATTAAAGAAATAATAATAATTGATTGTAAAAGATAAAGTAGATGCAAATTCAATTACAGATCATAATGGGAGTGCTGGCTGTCACTTTAAAGGGTAACTCCACTCTCATGGGAAAAAAAAATAGCAAATACAAAATAAAAACAAAAAATAATAATAATAATAATAATAATAAAAATAATAATAAAATTAATAATAATAAAAATAATAAAATATATATATATATATATATATATATATATATATATATATATATATATATAGTTATACAATTGCTACATACGTCACATTATATCACTGGGAACAGTAGATCTCTGACATGTCACCTGTCGGAATGTGGAAATTCCTTGTTTACATAGACAGTTCCCTGTTTTGCCTGTGTAATAGGCAATTGCAGGCCTTCGGCGGACATTGAGTCTGCCCGACCCGTGGGCACGCTTCCGCAGAGTGCAGCGGGCACGAGAGCGCACTGCCGCCAGCACGCCGCCACCCGCAACTGCGCCTGCGCGAGCCGCCGTACAACGATGGCGATTCGCGCAGGGGATCCAACCCGCCGCAGGCAGCTGGTTCCTAAGAGGTTAAGCTCAGCGTTTAGAGGCAGAAAAAAAAGACCCTTCCGGTTTGCATCCCTGATTGGAGCTTTCTGGCAGAAAAAAATGCTAAACTCTCCTAAACTCGTCTAAACTATGTACAAAAACGCTCTACACTATATAAGCATTTTTTTTCCGCCAAGGGAACCGGTGTTTTTTTAAGCCCAGTGTGCATTGAACCTTACACATAAGGGAATTCAGGAAACATAATAACATAATAACATAAAAACTCCTAATCATTTTGTAAAGTGTTGCCCAACCTGTTTCCACTATCTAAATTTTTATTATTATTAATAATAATAATAATAATAATAATAATAATAATATGTAACCAGGTGCTGGACTACAGCAAGATGGAAAGGAGATATTGCCTTTTATTCTTCTCCATCTCTACTGAGATACTGATGTTATGCTTTACCATTCGCCAGTAGGGGGAGTGCTAAAGCCAAGCAAGCCCATAGACTTCTATGCAGAGCGCTGGGAATGCTGGGAGTTGTAGTTTGAGACGACAGCCATATAATGGCTACACTACAGATCCCAATATGCACTGCGCAATAGGAGGAGTTAGTGTTGCCAACCTCCAGTGCCTTTTTATTTTGCTTTTTTTTTTTTTTTTTTACTGACAGCCTGAAATAGGACAGAAACTCCTAATATAAAATAGGGCAATCGATATTTTAGCAGTATAAACAATATGTAAACATTAACAATACTCAGAACAAATAATCTGCTTGGCTTCACAATTAAAAACTCAAAACAGAGTGACAAGGTGTGAGCATGACTAGGAATATGAAATGCCTGGGGCCCCCCCGGGATAAAACAGAAAGAAAATTTTGGCGAACAGTGTGCATGGCCAGATTTTGCCGAATGATAAATGGGATTAAGAGTAGGATGATTTCAGCGCTCTCACACTTTGAATGACAATTGCGCGGTCATACAACACTGTACCCAAATGACATTTTTACAATTCTTTTCATACAAACAGAGCTTTCTTTTGGTGGTATTTAATTACCACTGGGTTTTTTATTTTTTGCTAAACAAACGAATAAAGACTAAAAATTTGGGGGAAAAAAAAACATTTTTTTTAATTATTTCTGTTAAAACGATTTTACAAACAGGTAATTTTTCTCCTTGTGCGCCGATGAGGCTGCACTGATTGACACTGATGGGCACTGATAGGCTGCACTGATGGGCACTGATAGGCTGCACTAATGGGCAATGATGGGCACTGATAGGCACTGATAGGCTGCACTAATGGGCAATGATGGGCACTGATAGGCTGCACTGATGGGCACTGATTGGCTGTTCTGATGGGCACTGATTGGCTGCTCTGATGGGCACTGATCGGCTGCACTGATGTACACTGATATGCTGTACTGATGGATACTGATAGGCTGCACCGATAGGCACTGATGGGCATTAACAAGCAGAACTGAAGGGCACAGATAGGTGGCATTGATGGGCACTGTTGGTGCTGCACTTATGATCAGTGCCCTGATTATCAGTGAAGATGTGCCCTTTCACACTTGTCGGTTACAGGCTCTCCTCTCCTCACGCTGTGACAGTGTGAGGAAAGGAATGCCAATAACCAGCAAGTGTGCTTACACTGTGATTGGACACAGCAGATCACGAGGTAAAGGGCCGCTGTTATTGGCCCTTTACCCTAATTTATGATCAGCTGTGTACAAGGGACACAGCAATCACAGAGCATGCCGCAGCGGGCGCAGGGGGTGCAGTTCTAGGAGGATGCCAACGGACTCCCTCCCAGAACTGGATGACCGCGCTATAGACGTCATTTGGCTATAGTGTGGTCAGCAAGTTAAAAGGAATCTGTTCCTAGGCGCTATATACAGTACACTGCACACATACAGTACAACACAGTCCTTGCACCCACAAAATACTCTTATTACTGTACCACAACTGACAGCTTCACATACACATATAAACCTCAGGACAAAGGATTTATTTTTTTTTTTTTTAAGTTTTCAATTATATTCGACTTTATGCACACAAAAATATTAGCATTTTGTCTGACTCAGCCTACCTTAAGGAAGAACTTCATTAAAACCAGCAAATGTTGAGACAATGTTGAAATACCAGGTCAGTACTATGTAATGTGCAGCACAATGTATAAAGTTACATCAGAGTTCCCCTTTACATTAGCATTCACAGAGTTACCCCTTAAATCAGAGTCTCCAGTGTTCCCTCTTACATCAGGGTTCTCAGAGCACCCCTTATATCAGAGTCCACCTTTACATCAGAGTCCACAGATGCCCCCCTCCAAATAAAAGTCCCCAGTATTCCCTCTTTACATTAGAGGCCACAGAGTCCCCCCTAAATCAAAGTCCTCAGCATCCACACAGAGAGACTGTCTCCCAGAGAGAGTTTAAAGATTGCTACCTCTGTTAGTTATTGAGAAGAGGTCTGAGGCATGGTTTGGCTGCAGTACAGGAGACATTCCACTAGATGGCGGTCCATAAGAGGAGGAATAATTAGCATTCGGATTAGCTGAGTTTGATGAAGTAAGCAAGTCAGAAAGGGAAATACTGTAAAGATGTAAAAGAGCAATCAGAATAGAGGCAAAGAGGAAAAAAGAATAAAAGGAGTCTGAGAAGGGGATAGAGGAATAGGGAGCGCTCTCCTCTGCTCATACAAGGTGGACATCTCTGACCTTCCCCTATGAAGATCCAGTGACTCGAAGGATAGAGATGGAGCCATTGAATTGTCCTATATCACGTATTCTACTATAGCTTGTGAAAGATTTGTAATGTTTTTCTATCCAACATTACAAAAATATAAATATTTTTTTTTCAACTCATTTTAAATTTCAAGTGATTGTAAAGGTTCAAGGATTTTTACCTTCATGCATTTTATGGTGAGGCCGAGCCGCTCTCTGTCTGTGTCTTAGGGGGTTGATGTTAGACATGTGCATTTGCATTGCCAAAAAATGTGTTTGTTTTAATTTTCATTTGTTTTTATGCTTTTTTCAGAAATTTGGAAATTCGAAAATTCAGAATTTGGAAATCCGAAAGTTTGGATTTTCACATTTCCGAATTTTCGAATTTCCGAATTTCTGAATTTCCGAATTCCGAATTTTTGAATTCCAAATTTTTGAATTCCGAATTTTTGAATTCCGAACTTCCAAATGTTCAAATTCTGAATTTCCGAATTTTCAAATTCCAAATTTTCAGATTTTTGGAATTCGAATTCCAAAAATCTAAAAATTCAGAAATGTGAAAATCCGAAAAAAAGAAAATCAGTAAAATTCCAAATAATAACTAACTAATAATAACTATTAAATTATAGGTTTTGGAATTTCCTTTCAAATTTGGCTGTTTGTGAATGTAACGAATACAAATTTATTTGAAGTTATGAATTTTCCAAAATAACGAATGCCGTATCTAAACAAATGGAATGGAACAAATTAATGACAAATAATATTAATAAAAAGGTTTTATTATTATTATTGTTATTTATTATTATTAGACCATTACGTTCCATTCTTTTAGATATGGCATTCATTATTTCAGATAATATGTTCAAATACGTTCACTAACAGCCAAATTTGAAAGGAAATTCCAATACCTATAATTTAATATTTATTATTAGTTAGTTATTTTTTCAGATTTTCGGGTTTTCAAATTTTCAGATTTTCATTCTTTTCAATGTTCAGATTTTCATTCTTATTTTTGGATTTTCAAATTTCCAAATTTTCGAATTTTTTAATTTACTCATTTGGAATTTTCTAATTTCGAATTTCCTAATTTTGAATTTCCGAATTTCCGAAATTTCAATTTTCCAAAATTTCGATTTTCCAAAATTCATGAATTTGTCAAAACTCGTTAAAAAAGAATTTGGAACTAAACGAATTGCACATGTCTAGTTGATGTACTAAAACTGGAGAGTGCAAAATTTGGAGCAGTTCTGCATAGAAACCAATCAGCTTCCAGGTTTTATTGCCAAAGCTTAATAAAACAAACTGAAGTGAGAAGCTGATTGGCTCCCATGCACAGCTGCTCCAGATTTTGTACTCTCCAGCTTTACTACATCAGCCCCCTAAGTAGACACACAGACAGAGCATGGCTCAGCCTCACCATAAAATGCATGAAGGTAAAAAAAAACCTTGAGCCTTTACAATCACTTGAAACTTAAAATGAAAAAAAAAGCACTATCTTCAGGGCTCTTTATATTTTTGTAATGCTGAATAGAAAAACATTACAAATCAACCCCACAGAGGCGGCTCAGGAGTGAAAACACACAAGTGCCCCCAGACCAGCCAGGTAGCCAATGAGGAGAGATAGGGGATGGGGCTGAGTCATGCTTCGTGTGTGAAGGGAAACCCATAGCAGTGGCTCGGGAGCGAGACTGCTCGGGTGCCCCTATAGCAAGCTGCTTCCTTTGGGGGCACTCGGCAGAGGGAGGGGCCAGGAGTGCCATCGGGTGTCCTAAGAAGAGGAGGATCCGGGCTGCTCTGTGCAAAACCATTACACAGAGCAGGTAAGTATAACATGTTGGTTATTAATAAAAATCTGTCATTGATACATAGTATAGCTAAAGGCAAAACTATTGTTTAGTTTTGGATAGAGTAGAGAGGGATTAGAACCCCTGTCAGGTCTTTATTGCTGTCTGTGTCCCAGTTAGTGAGATTCGCCCTCTCTATTTGTCCTGTTTACTGTTATCATGAAAAGTGAATGTAAAAGAAAATTCCAAATTGGGTTGTCTCCAGAAAAGTAATAGAGGGGAAATCTTCCAATGGGGACACTGGTCCTGGACTGGTGATCTGGGGAGGGGGGCCCAAGGGATTCCCTTAATTTGCATGGATTTGCTCTCACTTCCTTTTATGGCTATGGGACAGGAAGTGAAGGGAAGTCTCCCCAACCGGACAGAGATGGCAAAAAAAAAAATGTGATTGAGGTTATGTAGCACTACCCCTCGTAGGAGTCGTTAATGTCAGGGTTCCCCACTGCTGCACAGCCAGTCACACAGCATTACCTTCTTTCATCCGGACACAGAAATCAGCCTTTGGCTTGTTTTTTTGTTGTTTTATTAGGGGATGATAAATTGGGTAGGGTAAGGGTAGGGGATGCCCAGTAACAACTATGACAATTCAGGGACACTTACTCCCTATTTAAAAAAATCCTCTTCTTCCTGCACAAACTTGGTTCCTATGTACAGCATCTACTGGTCACTCCTGGGAAATGAACAGTCTCTTTGATAATTCAGCAACAACCCTTTACAGGCTAGAAACCTCCCATGCCTCTTTTGGATAAAGTAGCACATTGTGGAGTGAACAGCGTCTCCTTTTGCATCCATGTAGACACTGAGCCCAGTTCTACCGCTGCAGAAGCCTACCAGCCAGCCTGGCTGCTTGCTTCCGCCAGTCCTCCCTCCCCATTACTGGCATACACACATGGAGATTGCCCAGGGCAAGGTGGATGAAGACAGGGCCGATGCTGGGCGGGTGCGCGAGGTTCAGCGCACCCAGGCGCCGCAGAGGTGAAGTGCTCCCCTCCCTCTTCCTCTCCTTGTCTGTGTCCAGAGTTGGCTCTCTCCACCGGCAACTGACAGGAGCGAATCAGAGGAGGAGAGACTGTGCGACCGCCGCCAATGTTAGCAACGGGAAGAGGGCTCTCTGTGTTTCCTGCCCAAGCCCATCCCCCCTCCCTCCTCCTATAAGAGGAGAGTGAAGCAGCCGGAGATTGGAGCGGCTGTCTCTGTGTGGAGAGAGACCAGCCGCGGGCTCTTCTTCTGCCCCCTCTTTCTCCCTCTCCTCCTCGCGCGCTGCTGTAATAGTGAGCGGCGTTTCCCACCAGCAACGCCGCCCACTATGTTTCTTCCCCCGCTTTTATATCGGCCAGGGAAGAAATAGAATAAAAAAGTAGCAGAGAAGAGGATTGTAGGACATGTAGTCCCGAGGACTGGCGGCCCCACTGTAACACGGAAACTGCAGCCCACACACCATGCCCAGCTGAATGGGAGAGAGAGCCAGGAGCCCAGGAAACCTTTCAGGGAAGTACACCCAGGACTGCAAGGAGAGGACAGTACTGAGGGAACACCATCAGAGAGAGAACCCCGCTGCCCTGCGCCACCAGAGGGAAAGCCACACAGCCTAGTGCCATCCCTGGTGGAGAAAGGAATGGAGTCATTGTCAGAATACAGATCTGGGCACTACCCACGGGCAATTCAGAGTAAGCAGACTCCTGATCAGAGGAACCGTTGCTGTATCGCTGGGTCAGGTGAGAGGGCCGATCGGCCATTATCTACTAATGTCCATAGGAACTGCAGTCTCTGACCATCTCTTGTATTATGTCTGCAGTCTCTGACCATCTCCTCTAATATATCTGCCATCTCTGACCATCTCTTGTATCATGTCTGCAGTCTCTGACCATCTCCTGTATCATGTCTGCAGTCTCTGACCATCTCCTGTATCATGTCTGCAGTCTCTGACCATCTCCTGTATCATGTCTGCAGTCTCTGATCATCTCCTGTATCATGTCTGCAGTCTCTGATCATCTCCTGTATCATGTCTGCAGTCTCTGATCATCTCCTGTACCATGTCTGCAGTCTCTGACCATCTCCTGTAACATGTCTGCAGTCTCTGACCATCTCCTGTACTATGTCTGGGGACTCTTTCTAACAGAAGCCCTCTCTGTGTGCATCAGAGAGACCCCCTTCCAGGTCTCATTAGTGTCCTCTCTTTCTGTATTTTCTTTATGGTTAAAAGATCATGGGAGGATCCCAGGGTAATAAAGACTTCTTAGAGGGGCATCTCTGTGTTTGAGTCACTGCCATAGAAACATTTGTATAGGGGAGGAGTTGGTAATATTTTTTTACCTACTCTCACTACTCGTAGCACACACTAGAGGGTGCTACATTTATAACCTCCCTTACTCTATTAGGTTCAAGTCTATTCTGGCCTTCATCTCTTTAAGATAATGTAACATATTCTCTTACCTCTGCCAGTCTAATGAGAGCCTTCAAGGTCAAAGACAGCGGACTTCCTTCAACATGTAGTGGGTTGTGAGGCATAGTGGGTGCAAGAGTGGTAAAAGTCTTTGGGCGCCAGACACTTCTTGGATGCAAAAGAGGTTTTATTTCTTTAACAGTCCTTTTTATATTTTGCAGAGGAAAGAGGGTTAGGGCCAGGACATCCTTAAGTAGTAGCAATTTCCAATGGCAGACTCAGAGACTTCTATAGGAGGACAGCCATACAGGGAAAGGCCCCACTTCTGCACGTGCAGGATTGCCGTCTCCTATGGCAACAGTTCTTAACAGTTTCTCAGTTCAAACGTAACAGTTCTCTCAGCTTTACTACAACTTCTCCTTGTAGTTCTTCAGCCCCTTGAGCTCCTGGTCTCTCACTGGACCCTCTGATTCACTGACTCTGAATCCCTGAGCTCCTTAAGGCTTTTGCGGTGGTATCCCCCTGAAGCGTCACCCAAGCTTCTCTGCTGGGTCCCTAGCTTGGCACTCCAGATACCTTTCAAGCTTCACCCCTGCTGACCGGCTCGGTCCCTGGCTTGACACACAAGGCTGCTCTGCAAGCGCCACCTTCGCTGGTTGGGTCCCTGACTTGATCACCGCCTGAAGTTTGCGAATTCTCCACCGTGCCTGTTCGGTTAGAATGTTGCTGCGGGACTTGCTTCAGTTACTCACTGTGGTCCCTGGTAAAGGTGGTTGGTCCCTTAGTGGGGACAGCTTTCCTTCTACCTCCAACCACGACATGTTCTCCGACCGGCAGATCTGTCACTTCTGGTTGGACTGCAAGCCGCAATCCCAACCCTGCGCTGCCCTCTTACTTCTGGATAGGCCCTCACACAGCCTGGCAGCCAAATGCCCCCGGGATAGGCCCAATCCCCGGCCTAGCAGCCTGGGGCAGACGACACACGTCCACCCAGATAGCAGTCCGGGTGGCACAGAACACAGATCACCTGACTTGGCTGAGATACCCCATATACTCATAACCTGACCTTGAGTTGTCCTTCTCATAGCTAGTACCACCAAGTGCCCGGCCACCTAGTGGTAGAAGAGAAAAGTACAACAAGGCCAAACTTAGGGAGAAATCAATGGGTCTCTAACAATTTAACTATGGTAGCTACTCCTGACAAGGAATTTGGTGAGGAGCTCCCTGACCTTACCCCAGGGTGCTACAAGAATATAAAAAAAAATAAATCCCCACACTAACCTGGGCAAGTCCAACATTTAATTTAGGTTTTACTGTTTTTTTTACTGTTTTTTTCTCCTACAGTCCCCCGATGATGCTTCTGCATGGGATATTCTTCGAGTGAGTCCACCTGAGATGAGGTCCAGGGTCAGCAAGATGGCCATTCAGTTTCAGGAAAAATATAAGCTAAGCCTGAGAGGAGATAACGCTGCACAGAAGGAGATGCTCATGGAGGAAATTAAATCTCAGTTGACTGAAAAACAAAAAAGTTTCTGTGCCAAACATTCACAGCGCTTCACCATGTGTACAATAAGTTTTGGCAGTGCCCCAGGAGGCACAACCCTGGGCATAGTTGGTCCGGTTGCAGGGGAAGGCAGGTTTATTGTACAGCACAACCATAGCGGTGGTCAGAGGGCCCGTCGCAGTTAGAGCTGTTGGAGTGGGTGTTGGTGGCATTATTGGACACATGGAAAAAAAAAAAAAAAAAGACACAACAATGTTTTGTTTTGTGTGAAAGGGGCCTCAGTATTCACATTAAAGTGGTTGTAAACCCTATAATAAGGCTTACCTATAGGTACCCTGAATTTCTCCTAAACTTGCACAGTTTAGGAGATATCCCCTGTATCCGCATGTGGCGACGTCATCAGCACATGCGCAGTGAAGAAACGGCTCGCTTGTGCCGTTTCATCAGATACTGCGCCGTGACTGGCGGCTCCCACGTGCATGCGCAGGAGTGATGTCATCGCCGATCACGGCGCCAGAGCCCGTAAACCCGGAAGTATGCGATGCACACTAGCTCATCATGCCTTTGTCTTGCAGGTTTTTTTTTTTTTTTAGTTTTTTTTCCCCAGAGTTTACAACCACTTTAATAATTGTTTACAGGAAAAAAAAGTCCAGAATTACATTCTATAAATTGGATATATTGTGGAGCTTTTCAAAAACATTGAGGTTGATTTACTAAAGGCATATAAAAAGGACAATATTGATATAAAAAAATGAAAAAGAAATAATAAAAAAAAACAAAGTCCAAAGAGCAGCAGCTTAATTGCGGGATACACAAATGTGGAATGAAAAGGAGAAGCTGCGCTGTATAAAAGTAAAAACCAGCAATGGCTTAGAAATATCAAGATAATAAATGCAGTTCAAACGAGTCCAGAACAAAACACCCAGGTGAGCTTGATCCACAACAAAGTGCCACCACCTAATAGAAAACTCGCTTACCAGATGGCAAGCAGAAGCAAGCAGATGGCTATAGCCCAGCCAAGGCCTTTGCTTGAGTAGAGGAACGTCCGGACTGATATATCCAGATAAATCGTCTGTATACTGCAATCCCCTGATGCCGTGGCTGTCCAGTGGACCTCGGTAACTCAGCAGGGTATAAGAGAAAGACCAACCATAGCATATTACCGCTTCACCACTTGCCGCCCGCCCTATTACAAAATGATGGCGGCAAAGTGGTTTGATATTCCTGACCGGACGTCATATGACGTGATCAGGAATATCAAGCCGCTGCGTGCCCACGGGGTCGAGCATCGCGGCGATCGTTTTTGCGGGGTGTCAGTCTGACACCCCGCAACACCGATCTAGGTAAAGAGTCTCTGAGGGAGACTCTTTACCACGTGATCAGCCGTGTCCAATCACGGCTGGTCACGATGTAAATAGGAAGAGCCGGTGATCGGATTTTCCTCACTTGCGTCTGACAGACGCGAGTAGAGGAGAGCCGATCGGCTGCTCTCCTGACAGGGGGGGTCTGTGCTGATTGTTTATCAGCACAGCCCCCCCCCTCAGATCCCGCCCAGGACCACCAGGGAAGCCGCCCAGGACCACCAGGGAAGCCATCCACACTGGACCACCAGGTATGCTCATAGACCCCCAGGGAAATACCACTATGTGCCCAGGCAGCTGCCAATCTGTGCCCAGGCAGCTGCCAATCAGTGCCCACTCCAATTCCTACCACTGCTAGTGCCACCAGGGATGCCTATCAGTGCCTCATATCAGTGCCGCGTATCAGTGCCCATCAGTGCCACGTATCAGTGCCCAGCAGTGCCATCTATCAGTGCCCAGTAGTGCCACCTATCAGTGCCGCCTATCAGTGCCACCCTATCAGTGCCCAGCAGTGCCGCCTTTCAGTGCCCATCAGTGTCGCCTATCAGTGCCCATCAGTGCCAACCAGTGCCACCCATGAGTGCCCATCAGTGCTGTCTATCAATGCCCATCAGTGCTGCATATCAGTGCCCATCGTCAGTGCCCATCAGTGCCCACTCATTGGTGTCACCTCATCGGTGCCGCTGTATCAGTGCCTGTCAGTGCCGCCTTATCAGTGCCCATCAGTGAAAGAAAACTTACTTATTTACAAATTTTTTAACAGAAACAAAAGCAAAACTTTTATTTTTTTCAAAAATTTCAGTCTTTTTTTATTTGTTTAGCAAAAAATAAAAACCGCAGAGGTGATCAAATACCACCAAAAGAAAGCTCTATTTGTGGGAACAAAATGATAAAAATTTAGTTTGGGTACAGTGTAGCATGACCGCGCAATTGTCATTCAAACTGCGACAGCACTGAAAGCTGAAAAATGGTCTGGGCAGGAAGGTGTCTAAGTGCCCTGTATTGAAGTGGTTAAACATAATTTATTAAGAAACAGTAATGCACTTACATTTAATGAGGGTAAAAATCGCGCTATAAAGCAGAGCCGGCTGCAATAGAAAACCCTGTCCTTCTAGTACAACGGCGTGGTGACATCAGCAAGTATCCTCCTCCAGACGCGTTTCGTCACAGGTTGACGTTATCAATGTAGCAAAGTGTAATTTACTTTTCAGCAGAATAAATCGCATATGGTAAGGTCAGTTGCATACAGCTAACAGCTGGGATCTCCTCACACGCCAACAGTGTACACACAGCACTGCTCGGCAATGGCTCCTCCCGACCGGTTTCATCACTAGACATGTGACTTTTTCAAAGATTTACTAAAGGAGTTCAGAATCTTCACTCATAAAAGCGGCAGTAAACTTAGGCAAAGTGATTGTGAAAATAAGCCCCCCCCCCCTCTTTTCGATCCTACTGTATTCCTGCTTATTTCTGTTTATTCTTCTCCCTTCCGAAGCCGGCGCCATTGTTACTGCTGTCGTCTGCATCTTTACAGTCTAACACTTGAGCCCTTACTTGAGTGCTAACCAAGCAAACAACAGACTGCAGCCGGCAAATACGCTCTCTCTGCTCCGCACATCCCTGGATCTGTCCTGCCGTTTTCACCCTGTAACGTATCCGGTGGTGGAGCCTGAAGAGTTGAGGAAGGTCTCCCTTACAGCCCGGGCTCTGGGGTCCCTGATAGGAGGACAGCAAGGCCGGGGCAAGGGGTGGGCAGGAGGGGTGGCTGCCCTGGGCACTATTGTATCATGTGAGGTGGGGGAGCCACAAGGAGACTGGGAAAGAGGGGGATTTGTGTTGGAAGGGGATATTTGGAGTTCGACATGGGATAACTTGTTCTAGGAGAGGAAATTGGGGGGGGAGGGGGCAAAGAAGATATGTGCTAGGAGGATTTGGGTGGGATTTTGTGCTGGGAGGGAGAGATCTGAAGTGGGGGGGGGGATTTGTACTAGGAAGGGGATTTTTAGGAGTAGAGGATTTGTGCTAGGAGGGGTGAATTTTTTGGGGGGGAGCTGGGACCAAAAGTCACAGGAATAGGACAGCTATATATATTTGTGAGATACTGTACTGTATATAGTTGTGTTCCTGAAGAATTCCTTGTTGATCAAGTTTGCATCCCATAATATCCGTATCCCCATCCAAGTTCAATCCCCCTAATAAATACAAAAACAAACGTTGCAAGGATTGATTCCTGACTCCAGTGTGTGTGGGAAATGTGTGTGCCTGGCTGTGCAGGGTAGGAGATCCCCATATTCACCAGCAGCTCCTACAGGGGAAGCGCTACATATCAACAATGGGAATTCTGCTAAAATAGCATTCCCAATCAGCTGAGAGGATACTGTGCAAAAAAAAAAAAGGAAAAGTAAGATGCTGGTTACCCTGGGAGACAAACCCCTAACTGTCTGTGACCCCCAAACTGGTGCACTTACATAACCTGCACCACGGTCTCTGGAGCTGAAAAACCTGCCGGGTCCCTCTTCCTTCAGCAGCACTTCAGTGTATACCATGTCTATCTCCCATGCTGGCAATACGGTACTATGGAAGTAGTACTGTGCAGAGTCCTTACATACAGAATAAGAACAGATACTGAGAATTACACCCAGCATACAGGACAAGAGAAGTGGTACTGTGCAGAATCCATACCTACAGAATAAGAACAGATACTGAGAGTTACACCCGACATACAGGACAAGAGAAGTAGTACTGTGCAGAGTCCATACATACAGAATAAGAACAGATACTGAGAGTTACACCCGACATACAGGACAAGAGATGTGGTACTGTGCAGAATCCATACCTACAGAATAAGAACAGATACTGAGAGTTACACCCGACATACAGGACAAGAGAAGTAGTACTGTGCAGAGTCCATACATACAGAATAAGAACAGATACTGAGAGTTACACCCGACATACAGGACAAGAGAAGTAGTACTGTGCAGAGTCCATACATACAGAATAAGAACAGATACTGAGAATTACACCCGACATACAGGACAAGAGAAGTAGTACTGTGCAGAGTCCATACATACAGAATAAGAACAGATACTGAGAATTACACCCAGCATACAGGACAAGAGAAGTGGTACTGTGCAGAGTCCATACATACAGAATAAGAACAGATACTGAGAGTTACACCCGACATACAGAACAAGAGAAGTGGTACTGTGCAGAGTCCATACATACAGAATAAGAACAGATACTGAGAGTTACACCCAACATACAGGACAAGAGAAGTAGTACTGTGCAGAGTCCATACATACACTATAAGAACAGATACTGAGAATTACACCCAACATACAGGACAAGAGAAGTAGTACTGTGCAGAGTCCATACATACAGAATAAGAACAGATACTGAGAGTTACACCCAACATACAGGACAAGAGAAGTGGTACTGTGCAGAGTCCATACATACAGAATAAGAACAGATACTGAGAGTTACACCCAACATACAGGACAAGAGAAGTAGTACTGTGCAGAGTCCATACATACAGAATAAGAACAGATACTGAGAATTACACCCGACATACAGGACAAGAGAAGTAGTACTGTGCAGAGTCCATACATACAGAATAAGAACAGATACTGAGAGTTACACCCGACATACAGGACAAGAGAAGTAGTACTGTGCAGAGTCCATACATACAGAATAAGAACAGATACTGAGAGTTACACCCGACATACAGGACAAGAGAAGTAGTACTGTGCAGAGTCCATACATACAGAATAAGAACAGATACTGAGAATTACACCCAGCATACAGGACAAGAGAAGTGGTACTGAGCAGAGCCCATACATACACTATAAGAACAGATACTGAGAATTACACCCAGCATACAGGACAAGAGAAGTAGTACTGTGCAGAGTACATACATACAGAATAAGAACAGATACTGAGAATTACACCCGACATACAAGCTATCACATACAGTTATGTCCTTTGTCTGGAATTAACCAGTTAGTGGCCGCCCCTCATACCTTTACTGTGGCAGAGTGGCTCATGATGGATCAAGTAGTTTGTAGACAGTATAATTTACATTCAAACCGATTAATATACACTTATTGGATTTTTTTTTTTACCAAAGACATGTAGCAAAATACATTTTTGGCCTAAATTCATGAATAAACTTGATTTATTTAAATTTTATTGGACATGTTTTATAGCAGAAAGTAAAAAATATATTTTTTTTTTTTTCAAAATTTTCGGTCTTTTTTCGCGAATAATAAAAAAGTGATCAAATACCACCAAAATAAAGCTCTACTTGTGTGAAAAAATGATATAAATGTCAATTGGGTACAGCGTTGCATGACCGCGCCATTGCCAGTTAACCGATTCAGCCCCGGAAGATTTTACCCCCTTCCTGACCAGAGCACATTTTGCGATTCTGCACTGCACTTTAACTGACAATTGCGCGGTCGTGTGACGTTGTACCCATACAAAATTGATGTCCTTTTTTTTCCCCACAAATAGAGCTTTTCTTTTGGTGGTATTTGATCACCTCTGCAGTTTTTATTTTTTGCACTATGAACAAAAAAAGAGCGACAATTTTGAAAACAAAAGCAATATTTTTTTACTTTTTGCTATTATAAATATCCCCCCCCCCCCCAAAAAAAAAAAAAGAAAAAAAAATTATATATATATATGTATGTATATATCTTATATATATGTATTTTTTATATATATAAAATATGTGCAAATATGTATTCTTCTACATATTTTTGGTTAAAAAAAAAAAAAATCGCAATAAGCGTATATTGATTGGTTTGCACAAAAGTTACAAAATAGGGGATAGTTTTATGGCATTTTTATTATTAATTTTTTTACTAGTAATGGTGGTATTCTGTGATTTTCATCATGACTTTGACATTATGGCGGACACGTCAGACAATTTTAACACATTTTTGGAACCATTGGCATTAATACAGCAATCAGTGCTATGAAAATGCACAGATTACTGTAAAAATGTCACTGGCAGTGAAAGGGTTAACCACCAGGGGGCGATCAAGGGGTTAATTGTGTTCCCTCATGTGTGTTCTAACTGAAGGGGGGAGGGGACTGTGTAGGGATGATGACAGATCGCTGTTCATACTCTGTATGAACAGACGATCAGTCTCTTCTCCCCTCAGAGAGCTGGAAACTGTGTGTCTACACACACAGATCCCGGTTCTCCGTGTGTCAGCGGCGATCGCGGGAGCCTGGCGGTGATCGTGACCGCCGGGCACTCGCATCGGTTCCGGGGGCGAGCAGCGGGCGCGCGCCCCTAGTGGCCACAGGGCGAAGCGACGTTACCTAACCATGCCATTCTGCTGCAGCTGGTCGGCAAGTGGTTAAAGTAGCGCAGTGCTGACTAGAAAAAAAAATGGCCTGGTCATAAAGGGGGTAAAATCATCCGGAGGGCATGCGGTTAATAATGCGGTTAATAATGCATATGTTGTTTACTGTAGATACATAGGGGTTCATTTAATAAAGGCAAATACCATACTAAAGAGCAGTTGCTCAGGAGCTTTGTAAATGAGCAGAAGTGCTGCCGACTTCCATCATCCAATCATGTGCAAGCAAAAGTGTTTGTTTTTTCCCCCTTGCATGTGATTGGGTATTCTTTGCAAAGTGAAGCTTCCCTGCATTTATTAAGTTCTGGAGCAACTGCTCCTTACAAAATATATTTGCCTTTAGTAAATCAACCCCCATCCAGTATTATGGAGATCATTGTATATCATCTCGGTACATGGGTGGGATTATAGATGACGGAGCAAAGAGTGAAAATGAAAGCAGAATTCAGTTCCAGGAAATCTCATTTCCCTTAAATTTCCCCCTCCCCCTCCAATCAGAGTAACTACATACAGTATAACTGTAGACCGCAGTCTACAGAGAGATTCGCTGAGAGCTCACACATCGCCTTCACCCAGTACAGGTAACTGGAACCAGTTCTTTCTTATACTGGATCTTGTACAGTCTATATATACAGTTCCTTGCAAAAGTATTCACCCCCCTTGGGTTTTTACCTAGGCTTAATTGAACAAGCTGAGGTTAGAAGCTCATTGGTTTCTATACAGAAGTGAGCCTGATTTTGCACTTTTCAGCTTTAGTAAATAAACCCCATTGTGTACATTAAAAGTGGGGTATGCCTGTATTTTGTTACATTACAGCCTTTGGTTCAATGTTTTTTTAATCTGAATTATATGTGATGGATCAGAACACAATAGTCTAAGGTGGTGAAGTAAAATTAGAAAAATATATACATAAAACTATTTTTCAGAAATAAAAAACGGATAATTGTCATGTGTGTATGCATTCACCTCCTTTGTTATGAAGCCCATAAAAAGCTCTGGTGCAACCAATTACCTTCAGAAGTCACATCATTAGTGAAATGATGTCCACCTGTGTGCAATCTAAGTGTCACATGATCTGTCATTACATAGACACACCTTTGTGAAAGGCCCCAGAGGCTGCAACACCTAAGCAAGAGGCACCACTAACCAAACTCTGCCATGAAGACCAAGGAACTCTCCAAACAAGTAAGGGACAATGTTGTTGAGAAGTCCAAGTCAGGGTTAGGTTATAAAAAAAAATATCCAAATCTTTGATGATCCCTAGGAGCCCCATCACATCTATCATAACCAAATGGAAAGAACATGGCACAACAGCAAACCTGCCAAGAGACGGCCGCACACCAAAACTCACGGACCGGGCAAGGAGGGCATTATTAAAGAGAGGAGCACAGAGACCTAAGGTAACCCTGGAGGAGCTGCAGAGTTCCACAGCAGAGACTGGAGTATCTGTACATAGGACGACAATAAGCCGTACGCTCCATAGAGTTGGGCTTTATGGCAGAGTGGCCAGAAGAAAGACATTACTTTCAGCAAAAAACAAAATTTGTGAAAAGGCAAGTGGGAGACTCCCAAAATGTATGGAGGAAGGTGCTCTGGTCTGAGGAGAGTAAAATGGAACTTTTTGGCCATCAAAGAAAACGCTATGTCTGGCGCAAACCCAACACATCACATCACCCAAAGAACACCATCCCCACTGTGAAACATGGTGGTGGCAGCATCATGCTGTGGGGATGATTTTCAGCAGTTGGACTGGGAAACTGGTCAGAGTTGAGGGAAAAATGGATGGTGCTAAATACAGGGATATTCTTGAGCAAAACCTGTACCACTCTGTGTGTGATTTGAGGCTAGGACGGAGGTTCACCTTCCATCAGGACAATGGCCCCAAACACACTGCTAAAGCAACACTTGAGTGGTTCAAGGGGAAACATGTAAATGTGTTGGAATGGCCTAGTCAAAGCCCAGACCTCAATCCAATAGAAAATCTGTGGTCAGACTTAAAGATTGCTGTTCACAAGCGCAAACCATCCAACTTGAAGGAGCTGAAGCAGTTTTGCAAGGAGGAATGGGCAAAAATCCCAATGGTAAGATGTGGCAAGCTCATAGAGACTTATCCAAAGCGACTTGGAGCTGTGATAGCTGCAAAAGGTGGCTCTACAAAGTATTGACTTTAGGGGGGTGAATAGTTATGCACTTTATCACTTTTTCTGTTATTTTGTCCTATTTGTTGTTTGCTTCACAATAAAAAAAAACAACTTCAAAGTTGTGGGCATGTTCTGTAAATTAAATGATGCAAATCCTCAAACAATCCATGTTAATTCCAGGTTGTGAGGCAACAAAACACGAAAAATGCCAAGGGGGTGAATACTTTTGCAAGACACTGTACACTCCTCAGCTTCCTCCAGTACACCACTTGCTTGCAGAACAAAGTCACAGATCCAGCTGGCACACTGTTAGTTGATCTGACAAAAGGCAACAGTCAGATGAAGCAAAGGCTCTTTACAGGCAGGGACCGCGGGCCCCTTAGATGTGTAGCAAAAGTCAGCGTCCAGCTTCTATTCCTGTGGATACTGATCCCAGCACCACCTCTTCAGGCACTGCCAGCCCGCCTGGCCGCAGCTGCCTCTCTCACTAGCCCTCCTGGCTATTCTCCACTGTCCTGCCAGACGGCACACTCACCAACCCTCTTGGCTGACTCCTCCCTGGAGATCTCTCAGGCGGGTCTCTCCCCCTGTTCTCACATCTGCCTCTGTGCATCCAGGCTGGACACCTCCATGTGTTGTAGAGGGTCCCTCCAGCACCCGAGCCCCAGGTCACCCCCCCCTAGGGGGCACCCTCAAGGGACTCCGATAGCCTTCTCAGCACTTCAACAATCTTCCACCTGACACCACTCCCCTGCTGGACTGAGCCTGAGTATAAAAAAGGGGCCTCCCCCCTGCCTGCCAACTTGCTGGGGATTGACTGGGGCCCTCTTCAAGTGGTTGTAAACCCTAGGACAAAAAAAACCCTGCAAGACAAAGGCATAATGAGCTAGTATGCATTGCATGCTAGCTCATTATGAATTACTTACCTGAGATCGAAGCCCCTGCAGCCGTCCTCGTACACTGCTACGGCGGCTGACATCGCTCCCGGAGTTACTTCCAGGTATCGCGGGCTCCGGCGATGACGTCACTCCCGCGCATACATGCGGGAGCCACCGGTAACGGCACACTCACTGAAGCAATGGCACGTAGGTGCCATTGCTTCAGTTTGTTTCAGTGCGCATGTGCCGATGACGTTGGCACATGCAAATACTGGGGATATCTCATAAACCGTTCAGGTTTAGGAGATATCCAGGGTAGCTACATGTGAGCCTTATTATAGGCTTACCTGTAGCAAAAAGTGTGTTGTAAGGGTTTACAACCACTTTCAATACTCCAGGCAGTGCCACCTAACTTCCCTCCCATTCTTCTGGAAACTTCTCCAAGGTTCCAGCAAGTAGGGGGAGGTACCAGAGATGCTGCCTGATGAGTCATCCAGCCTCCCTGAGCCACTCACACTGACCCAGATTCAACACAGACTTGGCTGCCAGCAAAGCCAAATTTACCTACACTATCAAAAAAACAAACTATTTACACTAGCGCTCTACACTAGAGGCTCCTACACAATATATCTCTTTTATTGAATGATGTGTATAGGGCGAGCGCCCTTCTAATTCTAGTTTGAGTGAGGCAAGTAGTTAAGAATCTTTACTCAAAAAAATATGTGAACTATGTGAATACTCCAGTTATCCAATCATGTGAAAAGCAAATTCCTGATCACTGCGATTGATCATATGTAGATGAAATAAGTGAACAGGAAGCTGCTTGGCACATGATTGGGTAATTTAAAGTGGTTGTTAACCCACTTCTATGAAATCTTCTTATCCCCAGATACGAGAGGAGCAGAAAGGAGGGGGGGGGGGCGCCGGTACAAGCGGGAGAGGGGAGGAGGACAGAGGACACAGGGAGTGCTGCAGAGAGCAGGCGGAATCACGCAAACAGACCACAATGTCAAGGCTCAGCAGGCATGATTATCGTGGTCTGTTTGCAGAGGGAAGCGTATAGCCAGGCAGGATCAGCCAGGTTTTTTAGGGTATGCAGGGGGCCAAATGAAACAGCACAAGCACTGTGCTGTATAATATGCTTTAAAGGGACAGTATCTGTTTGTTTGTTTTTTGGTTTAACAAATGCTTTATAGGGGTTGTAAACCCTCATGGTTTTTTATCTTAATACATTCTATGCATGTGAAACACCTTCTGTGGTGCTGCAGCCCCCCAGCCCCCCCCCCCCCCTGTTTTACTTACCTGAACCCTGTCATCCTCTGGCCAGGAACGAGCACACCTGCTCTAGCTGGTGTCTCGTGTCCTGATTGTATAGACTGATAGCAGCACAGCCATTGTTCCGGGTTCGAGCCAACACTTCCAGTCCCATACCCGGAACACAGCAGAATCTATCACATCGGCGCTCAGCCGTTCAGAGAAAGCAACGTATTTGATCAATGAATACAAAGCTTCCTCTGATTGGCTGACTCAGAAGTTGTGACATCTTCAGAGGAAGCTTTGTATTCATTGATAGAATACATTGCTTTCTCTGAACGGCTGAGCGCCGATATGATAGACTCTACTGTGTTCCGGGTATGAGACTGGAAGTGTCGGCTCCATTCTGGAACACAGCGTGGTATGCTGTATGCTACATACACCGTATATCGCACATCCAGCAGCCTCACGTGTTTGTGAGGGATATACAGTAGTTCTTTTGGGCCAAGCTGGTGTAAAGGCTAACAAAAGATGCATACCTCCCAACATTTTGAGATGGGACATGCCCCTTGCCACACCCCCTTAAAGGAGAATTAACCAAAAAAAAAAGTTAATTAAATCCACAAGGCTTTTTTTTTTTACTACCACTATTCCTTTATATTGGCTTTTAAAATTTACAAATGCAGCAATTTAGAATTTGGATGAAAGGTTTAGCTCTGGGAAACAGTTTTTGAAGGACAAAAAGTACAAATGTATAGATCAGATCAAAATGAGGGGCAAAGAGGAACAGAGGGACATTGCTCCAAATTAGGGACAGTTGGGAGCTATGAAGATGGAGTTTAGCCAGGGGCGTAGGGAGGGGGTGGCTAGGGGGGGCTAAAGCCCCGAATGTGACCCTGAAAAGCACCGAGTCTATGGAATGCTGCATTCCATTGTCAGCCCCGAGCGCCGGGACCAATCTGATTGTGAGTGTGGGCCGAAAGTAGCCCAGTCCCCGAGTGCCATAGCGGCCGAAAGTAGCCGAGTGAGTCCCCGAGTGCCATAGCAGCTGAGTGCGGCCGAAAGTGGCCGAGTGCCGCAGCTCCCGCCTTCTGGAGCAGGACGTGTGACGTGACGTCCATCTTAGCCTGCAGGCTCCAGAAGGCGGGAACGCTACATCCCCGCTTGAGCGGGCGGCTCTCCTCTCCTCTCCTCCTCGGTTCCTCTCAGACGGTGACAAGTGACTGACTGCCTGCTGTGACCGCACACCACGGCTGAGGTAGGTCAGACACACAGTGTGTGTATGTAGGTCAGTGTATATAGGTCAGTGGTCAGTGTATATACATAGGTCAGTGTATATAGGTCAGTCAGTGGTCAGTGTATGTAGGTCAGTGTATATAGGTCAGGCAGGTCAGTGGTCAGTTTATATAGGTCAGGCAGGTCAGTGTATATAGGTCAGGCAGGTCAGTGGTTAGTGTATATAGGTCAGTGTATGTAGGTCAGTGTATATAGGTCAGTGTATGTAGGTGAGTGTATGTAGGTCAGTGTATGTAGGTCAGTGTATGTAGGTGAGTGTATGTAGGTCAGTGTATGTAGGTGAGTGTATGTAGGTCAGTGTATGTAGGTCAGTTTATATAGGTCAGTGGTCAGTGTATGTAGGTCAGTGTATATAGGTCAGTGGTCAGTGTATGTAGGTCAGTGTATATACATAGGTCAGTGTATATAGGTCAGTGTATATAGGTCAGTGGTCAGTGTATGTAGGTCAGCGGTCAGTGTATGTAGGTCAGTGGTCAGTGTATATAGGTCAGTGTATGTAGGTCAGTGTATATACATAGGTCAGTGTATATAGGTCAGTGGTCAGTGTATGTAGGTCAGTGTATATACGGTACATAGGTCAGTGTATATGGGTCAGTGTATATACGGTACATAGGTCAGTGTATATGGGTCAGTGTCAGGCAGGTGTGTTTACTGGTCAGCATTGATGGGCACTGCTAAGTCACACAACCCCACCACCCAGCCCAAAAAAAGCCTTACTACAGGATCATCTGCGTTGCCAGACAGGTCCATTCAGCCCCTTCTCCTTCTTCTCATTCAAGGTCCTCTGATGTCATCAAGACTCATGCCGCGTACACATGAGTGGACTTTCCGGTGGACTAGGTCCGGCGGGATTAGTACGGCGGACAATCCGAAGTGTGTGGACTAGTCCGATAGCTTTTCGGGATAAAAATCCGACGGACCTAGAAATAGAACATGTTTCAAATCTGTCCGACGGACTCAAAGTCCGACGGACTAAAGTTGGGAAAACTGTTCGTCTGTGTGCTGGTCCGACGGACCAAATACGACGCAAGGGAAGCTATTGGCTACTGGCCATTGAACTTCCTTTTTTAGTCCCATTTACATCATCACGTTCAAACCGAATGGACTTATGAACGGACTTAGTCTTATCGTGTGTGGCCAAGTCCGTTGGCTCGGAAAATCCGTCAGACCTAATCAGAAAGTCTGTCGGAAAGACCGTCAGACCTAGTCCGCCAGAAAGTCCGCTTGTGCGTACGCGGCATTACCCTGCAGTTAGTCATTTCCTAGGACTATCTGGATACTTGTTCCAGGTCAGTGAGCAAGTGACAGTCAAGCTATCAGCATTTTCAGAAACAGCCTCATATCTCTATGGACATCTTTGGGCTGGTGCTACACGTACCATCCTTAACCTCTTATGCCCTGTACAAACGGGCGGACTTTCCGGCAACAATGGTCCGACAGTCTTTTCGACTGACTTTTGACGGACTTCCGACGGACTTTTGAATGAACGGACTTGCCTACACACGATCACACCAAAGTCCGACGGATTTGTACGTGATGACGTACGACCGAACGAAAATAAGGAAGTTGATAGCCAGTAGCCAATAGCTGCCCTAGCCTCGGTTTTGGTCCGTCGGACTAGCATACAGACGAGCAGATTTTTCGACCGGACTCGAGTCCGTCGGACAAATTTGAAAAATGTTCCAAATCTAAAGTCCGTCAGATTTTCACACGAAAAAGTCACACATGGTCGGATTGTCCGCCGGATTCAGCCTGTCGGACCAAGTCCGGTCGAAAATTCTGCTCGTGTGTACGCGGCATTAGCTTTTAATATTCCCCTAGAGACAATTACAGAGTTTGATTTTACGGCAGGATAGTTTGTGGTTACGGCAGGAACATATCCACAATGTCTCATACTGCACCTCTTCTAAGGGGGGTTGTTGGTATTAGGATGTCATTTATCTTACATGTTATGTTACATAGTACCCTATATATATTGTTGAGGAAGATATGTGTAGGTATAGCATCATATTTATGTTCTTCACACACTTCCCCGTCCCTCCTCTCCACTAATAAACAGAATTTCTAGTCTGCAAGTTATTTTCCATACACACACACACACACTTCCACATACCTCCCCCCATTCAGGAAATTTGAACATTTCTGGCCTCTGGAGTTTCGTTTCTCAGTAATATTCTTTCAAATGTCGTTCTCGTCTAGCAACAAAGATCAAATTACAGATTCCACAAAGTGAAGAGGAACCCTGGAAAGTCCCATAAGGGACAGCGCCAGCAAAACGTAAGTTTTTTTTTTTTTGATTCAAATATTTATGTGTGTATTTATATATTTTTATTTTATTACCTTTATTCATCTATATAGCTCTGACATATACCGCAGTGCTGTACAGAGAACACTGAGCCAGCCACATCGGTCTCTGTACCAGAGAAGCTTGCACTCTAACGTCCCTCCCCCCACAGGCCCACACTATTATTATTATTATTATACATTTATATAGCTCTGACATATACCGCAGTGCTGTACAGAGAACGCTGAGCCAGCCACATCAGTCTCTGCACCATAGAAGCTTACGCTCTAATGTCCCCCCCACAGTCACACACTATTATTATTATTATTATACATTTATATAGCTCTGACATATACCGCAGTGCTGTACAGAGAACACTGAGCCAGTCTCATCAGTCTCTGCACCAGAGGAGCTTGCACTCTAAGTTCCCCCACAGGCCCAAACTATTATTATTATTATACATTTATATAGCTCTGATATATACCGCAGTGCTGTACAGAGAACACTGAGCCAGCCACATCAGTCTCTGTACCAGAGGAGCTTACGCTCTAATGCCCCCCCCCCCCACAGTCACACACTATTATTATTATTATACATTTATATAGTAGCTCTGACATATACCGCAGTTCTGTACACAGAACACTGAGCCAGCCACATCAGTCTCTGTACCAGGGGAGCTTACGCTCTAATGTCCCCTCGCAGTCACACACTATTATTGTTATTATACATACATAGTTGCCAACATTGTAAAAATATTTTTAGGGACACTTTTTTGGCTGTAGGCGGAGTCGCATTATTATAAGGGGCGGGGCATGCATTTGTAGGCATGGCATAGCTGAAATAAAAAATGTGGCGCGGCGAAAAATGTGCGTGGTTTACATGGCATAGTGGGCATGGATTAAATGGGCGTGGCCAAAAGGGGTGTGGTCAGAGTTTGAGATGAATGAGGGATGGAGAGGGAAAGGGGGGAGAGGGATGGAGGGACAGCAACCCCAGATCCTACACCACAATAGCAATATGTGTATTCCAGAGTTTAAGAATCAGCTAAAGATACTCCAAACACCTGGTGTTAGCGCTTCAATCATCCCGGCGCCAAGATTGTTATGGTGTCAGGATGATTGAAGCGCATTATTTCTATTAATACATTGTAATATAAAATTAAATCATTCAACTCACCATAATGCAGAATCAGTGGGAGCCCTGAGCGTGTCACCTGCCACGTTGCCTGCCACCAGATTCCATCAGGTGCCCCCAGCAGAGTTCGTACTTACATCAGGTGCCCCATCAGCTGGGCCTTCCTTACATCTGTGTCTCCATCAGCGAAGCCCCTCCTTACATCTGTGTCTCCATCAGCAAAGTCCTCCTTATATCTGTGTCCCCATCAGTCCTCCTTACATGTCGTGATGTCCCCATCAGTCCTCCTTACTACTGGTGCCCCCCCGTGACATCCAGACTGCCCCCCCCCGTGACATCCAGACTGGCCCCCCCTGTGACATCCAGACTGGCCCCCCCTGTGACATCCAGACTGACCCCCCCCTGTGACATCCAGACTGGCCCCCCCGTGACATCCAGACTGGCCCCCCCGTGACATCCAGACTGGCCCCCCCCCGTGACATCCAGACTGGCCCCCCCCGTGACATCCAGACTGGCCCCCCCGTGACATCCAGACTGCCCCTCCCCCTGACATCCAGACTGGCCCCCCCCCCTGACATCCAGACTGGCCCCCCCCGTGACATCCAGACTGGCCCCCCCGTGACATCCAGACTATACGGCCCCCCGCCGTGACATCCAGACTATACAGCCCCCCTGTGACATGCAGGCTATACGGCCCCAAAGTGTGTTAACCGGAGCTGCGTGATTACAATAGAGATTCAGCTGCGGCGCCGCCCATCCCCCGCCCCTTTCCATAACAGGTCACAAAGACTGGCAGCGGAGCGGGGCGGAGCGCGGCGGAGGGTGGGCAGCGCCGCAGCTCAATTTCTATTGTAGCGATCCGGCCAGCCTACTTCTACGGTCTTCTTGAAAATGGTGGCCAGCAGAGGCCGCGGACGTCTAGCGGACCGTGGCGGCGAAAATCGGGAAAAAACTAATTTCCCGGGACATTTCCCGGGTAACAATTAAATCGGGAAAAGGGTCTAAATCCTGGGAATGTCCCGGGAAATTTGGGACAGTTGGCAAGTATGTACATTTATATAGCTCTGACATATACAGCAGTGCTGTTCAGAGAACACTGAGCCGGTCTCATCAGTCTCTTTACCAGAGGAGCTTCTCCACCAGGTGGTGCTGTTTTGCAAGGTGCTGTTGGCTCACTCTGCTTTGCTCTCAGTTAGAGGAATCATCAAGCCTGGGCCTGTCCTGCAGGCTTCTTCCCCAGCCACCATGCAGTGGGTGGTGGGAGACGAAGGTGGAGGCTCTCCAGAGGCACTGAGGCCTACTCTATGTGCTCAAGCTGCAATGGATCCTGGGCCTGTCCCTTTGCAAGAGGAGTTCCTTTGAATATGATTTGTCACTTGTGCGTTCAGAGTCGCTGGATCTGTTTGGGAACGGTATGAGCGTGTATATGGGAGCCAGCCGGACTGGAAGGGGCTTGTCCCCAAAGTTATCTCATGACAGCCCTTGATTAAGAATGTGACTATCCTGACAAGGAATGAGTCTATACCTCCCCGAGGATTTATGGGTCTGGTTGAGGAGGTTTGGTGAAATGTTGTGTCCCATAAAAAATATTGTGGATCATAGAGGAATCTGGACGGGTGGGTGGTCAGTGTCAATGAGCTTGAGTGTGTGTGGGAATGTGGTCCAGCATTTGCCCTCCTCTGCCTTTATTGGTAGACATAGGATTACTGTTTTCTACCCTGGTCAACCTAAGCTGTGCCATAAATGTGGAGTCAAGAGACATTTCTCCTCTAAATGTCCAGAACAGAAGTGCTCTTTGTGTCAGGAACTG
Organism: Lithobates clamitans; assembly: GCA_037952925.1. NCBI lineage: Eukaryota > Metazoa > Chordata > Amphibia > Anura > Ranidae > Lithobates > Lithobates clamitans. The sequence goes on from JBBGZY010002166.1 coordinate 29,516, forward strand.
GGGCATCTGGTGAGGGACTGTAACATCATTAAATGTAACCTATGTGATCAGGTTGGTCACCCTTATAGCCGGTGCCCTAAGGCTTTGTACAATAAGCCAGAGTTAGTGGAGGAATTCTTCTGTCTGGATAGAGAAGAGTCTGGGTTGGCGGAGGTTGTACCTGGAGATCCTAGTGTCTCTGTCCTGTCAGAATCTGTGTCTGTGAGGCCCTCTGTGGTGTCAGTGTCCCCCCAGTCTGTGGTGTCAGTGTCCCCCCAGTCTGTGGTGTCAGTGTCCCCCCAGTCTGTGGTGTCAGTGTCCCCCCAGTCCGTGGTCTCCCAGTCAGTGTCAGAAAGCATGGTTGTCAAGTCTGTGTCTGCACCTATAGTTTCTCCTAGTGTAGTGAAGGCAGCGGAGGGTGCTGGACCAGAGTGTATGGTGGTGCCAACCCCTCCTCCTCGGCGTAGCAGAAGTGCAGCTGGAGGTCAGCGGACACCAAGGGGTGGAGTGAGGGATGGATTGGATGATGGTGGGGTGGGGGGGTGGGAAGGGAATGAGGGCGGCTGGTGCAGAATGCAAGGTGAATGATGTGGAAGTCGGGGTGAATGACGGGGGGGAGGGGTTAATGGGGGGTTTTTGAATCGCATCCTGATAGCGATTAAATCTCAAAATGTTTCTTAGCCTGGATTGTGTTTAGGTTCAGGTTCGGGGTTTGTAGTCTTTTTTTTTTTTTTTTTGTCATTAAAATATGTTTCTTTCTATGTTATCTTGTCAGGAAACATTTTTTTTTACTTGCTGATGTAAGCACGTTTGTTTTTGTTCAGTTGTTGTTTATTTTTGTGTAAATATGTTTTTATTAGTAAGCTATATGTTTGTATGATTTTTTTAATAAACAAAAATGTACACTCTAATGTCCCCCTGTAGCAGAGCGTCCCAGAAGGAGCCTGGGGAAGTCCTGTTCAGGGTTTATAGATCTCCCAGGTTGCTCTCATATACATTTAGGGATCTCTGATCCAGTACAGGGTTTACGCCTTTCACAACTGGCAATTTACTCTCACCTGGAACCTGTAGCCAGAGCTCCTATCCTGGGGATCAGACATATTCAGAAGAGCTGAAAGGTTGGTAAAAGCTAACAAGCTGTATATGTGGAGGATGACAAGTGGTGGGCTTGCTGAGCCCGTTAGGACCTGGATTCTTGTGTAGTTAAATTCGGGGTACAGCAAGGATTTTGTTTTGGTATTTTTTGCCCCGTTTATTTCCTGGAACTCTGTACAGCCCCTGTGAATGAATCTGTATATAGCACCAATAAACACCGCACTATTTGTCATTAGGTCACTGGATTTGTTATCTGTGTCTCAGGGACTGCTTACCCCAGGGGGGGGGGGCTTATGTACCAGTATCCCCAGATCACACCGCACAATCGCATACTATTATTATTATTACATAGCTCCCAACTGTCCCTGATTTCGAGGGACTGTCCCTGATTTGAAGCAATGTCCCTCTGTCCCTCATTCCTCCTCATTTGTCCCTCATTTTGGTCTGATCCATATAGTTGTATATAAAATGCACTTTTTATCTATCAAAAAAGTGTTTTCCAGCGCTAAACCTTTCATCTGATTTCTAAATTGCTGCATTTGTAAATTCCAAAAGCCAATATAAGGAATAGTAGTGGTATAAGAAATGCACTTGTGGGTTTAACCAATCTTGTTTTTCTTTTTTTACAATTCTCCTTTAAGGGGGCGTGTCCTATACACTGCATACTTTTGCTGATAGGTGTCCCTCATTCCCATCTCAAAAAGTTGGGAGGTATGTTATTATGCGTTTATATATCTCTGACATATACTGATCAGAAACAAACAGTCAGCGCAAAACTCAATGACTAATCACAGCAGCTGGACACTAAAGGCAAATATATAAACCCTTTTAAACTAAGTAAATTAATAAGTGCAGCGCTAGAATTACAAAATAAAAGGTACAATAAAGTTCATATGTTCATGGATTGAAACACATGTAGATAAAGAGGCACGCAGACGTCACTGGTGATAAAGGGTGCTTCATGCAAAAGTTTAAGGTGATCCTTGGTCCGTGCTCACACCATTTGTTTAGCCAAACTGCTCACCTTGCTTATTAGACCCCTGAACTAACAGGAAGGTCATGAGAGCTTTCACCACCTCCGGTGGTAATGGTAAACTTGTAGATGGAAGATGGACACCTCTCAGACTCCGCAGATAGGCCTTGTGACTCTCCCGCAGCAACATATAATATAAAGAAAAAATCTAGTGCTCTCTGTATGACTGGTAAAAGGTAACATTTATTAAAAGACGGGTACTCACATAAATAGCACTTAGTCCAAGTGCTGGGATATCAAGCATAAAAAGACTGGTAACAGCAAAGCTGGTAAGGTGGCCGTAGTGACATTAAGATGAACTCCCGCACGCGTATCGTCCATAGGACTTCCTCAGCGATAATGGAGTATCGAAATGCCACTGTAGTTTAAATGGATAGCCCCTTATCACACTCACCTGTGTAATTAGAGAACGAGCGGTAGGCATCCAATCAGGACGCACCACTCACTACCACCACTCTGACATATACTGCAGGCAAAAAGAGGGGGAGTGTAAAAGCACAGTTGGGACTTTAGATGAGGCACATATATCATGTGCCTCCATCCCGGGTATCAGTATTCAGAAAAAAAGGGGGGGGGGGGGGTGGAATTTGGGACTTTCAATGAGGTTCTCGACATAGTGGGGGGGGGGGTATGTAAAAGGAAAAAAATGTTTATTAACATGGAGGACATGTATAAATGGATCTCAATAATATAGAACAAGTAAAAATATCTGGATCATAAGGTTACACATAAAATTACACATATAGCATGGACATCAAGGATATATAATGATATCAACTTGGAAACACATGACAGCATGGCGATTTACATATATAACATGGACATCAAGGATACATAATGATATATATATATATATACACATACGCAAGTCCTTAGGGTGGCACAATGCAATAAAGTGGCATGATGTAAAGGAATAAAAACATGATTGCTTGATAGACAGTCGACTAGGTTGATTACTGATATGGTTATGTGTTGGCATCCTAAATTTACCGACGCGTTTCGATGTTCATGCCATTATGTGCAATTTTTATGTGAAACCTTATAAACCAGATATTTTTACTTGTTCAATATTATTGAGATCCATTTATATGTCCTCCATGTTAATAAACATTTTTTTCCTTTTACATACCCCCCCCCCCCACTATGTCGAGAACCTAATTTAAAGTCCCAAATTTCCCCCCTTTTTTTTCTGAAGACATATACTGTACTGCAGTGTTGTACAGAGAACACTGAGCCAGTCACATCAGTCGCTCCACCAGGTGGCACTGTTGGCTCACTCTGCTATGGTCACAGCTTGGAGCAACATGATGCTCAAGCTTCCATGGATCCTGGACTTGTCCCCTAACAGCGGTCTTTAAAACGCAATTTTTTTTTTTGGTTATAATTTTTGTAGCTATAATGCATGGGATCAATGTTTAATCTTTTCTTAGCCTGAGAGTGTGTTTAGGTGGTGGTAGAGTTGTGTTTTGCATAATTTTGGGGGTTTAGACCCCTTTTCACACTGGGGCGTTTTAGCGCTAGAAATAGCACCTGAAAACTGCCTCCCATGCTTTCCGAGTGCTTTCACACTGGGGTGGTGCGGTTGTGTATTGAAATGAATGGGCAGCGCTTAGGAAGCGCCGCAACATGGGCGCTTTTAACCCCTTCTTCGGCCACTAGTGGGGGTTAAAAGCATCCCGATAGCGAAAGGCGCCGCTTAAACAGCGCTAAAGTGCCACTAAAATGAGCAGTGCTAATGCTTGGGTGGCCCCAGTGTGAAAGTAGCCTAATGCACAGCTATGGGGGCTAACTTTGTCCTCAGCTATGCCAATCTGGAATCCCAGTTTTTTACCCGTAATAATCCCTTTCCCGCCCATGGAGTTTTTTTTTATTGGGCGATACATCGACGACATAGTGTTTATATGGGACGGTTTCCCCCTCACATAGTCAGTAGACAGAATGACAAAATTTGTTTCGATTCGTTATTTACATAAGTTTGTTTCATTAAATTCGTTTAATTTGTTTCGTTTATTCAAATCGATTCAAAAAGTTTTCCAAAGAGACAAAAATAGAATAGAAAATAAAGGAATGTAATTGGAAAAATAGAAAAGAATAGAAAAGAATATAACAGAAAATAAAAAATAGAATATAATAGAGCAAAACAGAACAAAATAGGATAGAAAATAAAAGAATAGAATAAAAAATTGCATTAAATTACCATCTTCTGAAATTGGAATAGAATTTAAAAAACAATAGAATAGAAATAATATAACCATTTTCCCGAAATTCAAATATAATCAATTTAGATAGAATTGAAAAGAACACAATAGTATAGAAAAAAACAATGGCATAGAATGAATATAACCACCTTCCAATTCTAGTCTATTCTATTCGAATTGAGTCTATTTGAATTTTGTGAAATGGTTCTATTTGTTCTATTCTATTGTTTATATTCTTGTTCTATTTTATTGTGTTGTATTCTAATTTATTCTATTTGAATTTCGGAAGATGGTTATATTCATTCTATTCAGTTTTTTTTTCTATACTTTTCTGTTATTTTCTATTCAAATTGACTGTTTGATTTTTGGGAAATGGTTATAGTCTATTTTTTTAAATTCTTTTCGTCTATTAGTCTATTCTATTTGTTTTCTATTTTCCTTTTGTATTCAAATTTATTATTTATTATTATTATTGTATTCTATTTGAAATTCAAATTTCAGAAGATGGTTATATTCTTTTTATGTTCTATTCTATTTGTTTCTATTATATTCTAGTCTGTTTTGTTCTTTTATTTTCTATTCTGTTTTACTCTTTTACTTTTATTATATGCTATTCTTTTATTTTTCTGTAATATTCTTTTCTATTCTATTTTTTTTTTCTATTCTACTTTATTTTTTTTTAAAATTGGAAAACTATTCGCATTCGAAAATGATAAGAGTTCAAATTTTGTCAATTGTTTTTTTATTTCGGATTCGTTTAAATCCGGTAACATCCGAATTTATAAAAAACGAAAATTTGTCCGAATTTCTATTCAAAAAGAACCGCACATGTCTAATAGTCAGTCAGCCTTTTTGCTGACTATTATTGTAACCAGAACCCCGCTAGGCCTATCATTCACTCATGTCCATGACCCGAATTCTCTAGCCTGTCATGAAAATGAATCTCAGATATGCTCAGAATGATGTCAAGCCAACAGCCGGCACATTGTTTATTCGCTACCAGAGTTGCCATCACCCCAGGTGGGTCAACAATATTCCCTGCAGCCAATTCTGCCGACTCCGTAATAATTGCACCCGAGATGGGAGTTCGGCATTTGAAGAATAATCGCTAACGAACAAGTTCCTCGACAAAGGCTGCCCCACCTCCCTGGTGAACGAAGCTTTCCAGGAATACCAGGTAAAGCTCTGTGCAAAGTACAGAATCCCAACACCTCGGCACAGCCGACTTGGTTTACTACCAAGTTCCATGCTCAAATTAAGAAAATGGAGGACATTTTCTCGAAGCATTGGTGGTCCATACTCTTAGAAGACCCTCTGCTACTAGCCACCTTAACCCAGAAGCCGAAAATATCATACTGTAGGGCCCGAAATGTCAAGAGCCAAGTGGCACCAAGCAACGTGACCTGTAAACATGTCAATAAGAACAAACGCCTCACCACCCTAATCCCCTTGGTTGGCATGTACCAATGCAAAAAGAAATTATGTCCGACGTGTCAATTTGTTAAACATGGCCAGAAACATTTCACAGTAAGAGGGGGGGAAAACATACTACGTCAAAGAGTTCTACAACTGTTCCAATGAATATGTTGTTTACTGTCTCGCATGCCCCTGTGGGCTCTTTTATGTAGTCTGGACTATTAGGACTCTGTGTAAACGTTTTGGAGAGCACAGGAGCTTCAATGAAGGAGGCTGTGACAAACCCAGCGTTCCCAGACACTTCCTAGAATCTCATCAACAATCCACCTCTGGTCTCCAGGTGTGGGCCATTGAGGCCATTCCCAACACCCTCTCAGCAGCAGAAAGATTTCAACGGCTGTGCCAAGAAACGTATTGGATCTACACCCTTGGTTCTCTTACACCTGGAGGCTTGAACAAAGTAACAGAAGTTCACAACGTATTATAACAAACAGATCCTCCCCCCCCCCCGACCTCTCCCCCTCCTTTTCCCCCCCTTTTTTTTCTGCTATACATACATCTCATTTACAGACATCTGAAGTCTCTCGCAAGGTGGGGCAGTCTCCCGCATTTTGGCTGCGGCTCCTTGACACCCTCAAGTGCCTTGCGATATCCCGGCTGCAGGGCCGATCCTGGATGGTCCCCTGGTTCACAGCTGGGAATGATCGGTGCAGCAGGAGTGACAGCTGTGAACACCGATCTCCCTGTATAGCTTTTTAGCTGACAGCCGCTTCTCCTCCTCTCCCTCCCGTGGCTGTCGGCTAAAAAGCTATTCGGGGAGATCGGTGTTCACAGCTGTCCTTCCAATCATCCCCAGCTGTTTCCTGTGTGCCCCTTTTCAGCCCCCTATCATCCTCCTCCGGCCCTTCTCCGCCCCCCCAGTCCTCCTTCTCTGCCCCCCCTCGTCCCCCGCAGTCGGCTTCCCTTCTGTCCTCTCCCGCCGGCTGCGGGGATGTGTCAGGATGGAGAGCGGAGGAAGGGAGCGGTAAATATGTAATTTACCTGCCCCTTCCTTTTTCTAAATTTGACACAGTAATTAAATGTGTCCTGTGAAAACTCAGCAGAGTAAACTGTGATTATGCTTCAGTTTATGAATGGACAGGAGCCTGTGTCTCCTGTCCATGACGAAGCCCCGTGGGAGGTGCGAAACATGTTGGGGGGGGGGGGTGTCCTGGATGGAGTTTAGGCTGAGGCTGCTTCTACTCTTTACGTGAGGGTTTTGTGTGATGCTTGTCTACTTGGACTTCTCTACCTTCCTCATTGACTGGATTTCTTTTCATGAGCAGCTTGCTTATGGTTGTGATCTGTGATTGGCCCACAGCAAAAAACATGGTACCTGTACCATGTGATTAGTTATAGCCAATTACAGATCATAACTATAAGCAAGCCTTTCATGAATGTTAACCTAGTCACGACTGCTAAAATCATTGTGTATACAGTGATCACTGTATAAGCAATAACAGTTTAAAAAAAAACAAATCCCTCACCAGTATGTCAACAAGGGTATTTGTACTGTCCTGGCGTTTTTAGGGCCTCAAGAAATGAGACAGGCCGTCGGTACAAAAAATAAAAAAATTATGATATTTTTTTTTCTAATATAGTGTATACCAGGGGTAGGCAACCTTTTGAGTAGAGTGTGCCAAAAATATTTTTCGAAGAAACAGAGTGCCGGCTAAATAAAACTTCACACTCTCTCAATCACGAAAAGGAAATTTTATAACCTAATTTGTGAAAACAACTTGAATCCTATTGTAATATATACGGCGAGGTAAGTCTGGTAACGTTGAAATTAGTATGCCAGTTAAGGACTTATGCAGAATCTACAGTTGGGGGTGGGGCGGATGGGTGGTGATATTTTTCATCCTAATATAGTACTTTCAGATCCGCCCCAATTCCTGCCCCTTCACACCTCAGATCAGCCCCAATTCCTGCCCCAAATAAGTGCTGTAAATGACTGGCTTTATGAGTAATGCTTCATTGCTGACTTTGTGAGTACTGCAAAGCCAGATATACAACATTACTCATAAGGCCAGTCATAAAGCATTACTTATAAATCCAGATATAAAGGGGTACTCACAAAGCCAGTTATAAAGCGTTGCTCAGAAAGCCAGATATAATGCATTACTCACAGAGCCAGATATAAAGCATTTGCAAAACTCGTGCAAATGCTCTGATGCTTTACCCCGATACCTGTGCAGTCACAAACGATCAGTGCGGCTGCTGGGGCAGTTACAAGCACCGATCTCCCTGTCTGGCTTTCAATAAAGCACCTGACAGCCGCTCCTCCTCCTTCTCCTCCTCCTCTCCCCAGTGGCTTTCAGATGCTTTATTGAAAGCCACACAGGGAGAACGATGTTTGTAACTGCCCCCACCGCATCACCGATCGTCCCTGACTGTCCCCTGTATCCTCCTCCGGTCCCCCTCCATGTTCTCTGTGTTCCCCCGTGTCCTCCTCCTGTGCGCTCCTCCGGTTGCCCCAACGTCGTCCTCTGTGCGCTCCTCTGCTTGCCCCCATGTCCTCCCCCGTACGCTCCTCCTTGTGCTCCTCCAGTCCCCCCCCGTGCACTCCTCCGGTTCCCCCCCCCCGTGTCCCCCTCTGTGCACTCCTTCCTGTGCTCCTCCGGTTCCATGCGCTCCTCCCTGTGCTCCTCTGGTCCCCCCCACCCCCCCGTGCGCTCCTCCCTGTGCTTCTCTGGTGCTCCTCCGTGCGCTCCTCCCTGTGCCCCTCTGGTCCCCCCCCCCTCGTGTCCTCCTTCGTATGCTCCTCTGGTTTCCCCCCCGGGCTCCTCCCTGTTACCCCACCGTGTCCTCCTTCGTGCCCTACTCCCTGTTCTCCTCCGGTTTCCCCCGTGTCCTCCTCCCTGTTCTCCTCCGGTTGCCCCCGTGACCTCCTCCCTGTTCTCCTCCGGTTGCCCCCGTGACCTCCTCCCTGTTCTCCTCCGGTTGCCCCCGTGACCTCCTCCCTGTTCTCCTCCGGTTGCCCCCGTGACCTCCTCCCTGTTCTCCTCCGGTTGCCCCCGTGACCTCCTCCCTGTTCTCCTCCGGTTGCCCCCGTGACCTCCTCCCTGTTCTCCTCCGGTTGCCCCCGTGACCTCCTCCCTGTTCTCCGGTTGCCCCCATGACCTCCTCCATGTTCTCCTCCTGGTTGCCCCCGTGTCCTCCTCCATGTTCTCCTCCCGGTTGCCCCCGTGTCGTCCTCCATGTTCTCCTCCCGGTTGCCCCCGTGTCCTCCTCCATGTTCTCCTCCCGGTTGCCCCCGTGTCCTCCTCCATGTTCTCCTCCCGGTTGCCCCCGTGTCCTCCTCCCTGTTCTCCTCCCGGTTGCCCCCGTGTCCTCCTCCCTGTTCTCCTCCCGGTTGCCCCCGTGTCCTCCTCCCTGTTCTCCTCCGGTTGCCCCCGTGCCTTCCTCCCTGTGCAGCTCCGGTTGCCCCCGTGTCCTCCTGCCTGTGTAAACATTTTGGTATTTAAACAGCCAAGGCCAGTATCAGAGGTCCCATTAAACCAGCAGATCCTTCAGGGGTGGCGCTATGCTACTTCTATGACGTCCTCCCTGTTGATTGTCTCGTCCTTCCATCATTTGCTGTAACAAATTAGTTCTTCAGTAAAAAGTCCCGTCCACCTCCAAGTTTGCAGTTCCTCTTCTTGTACTTTAGGACATTTCATCTTCTATAAACATTCCCAGCTCTCTATGAATTTCAGACTGCACATGCTATTTCTGCTTTACATTGGGATACTATTTGTTTTTTTTTTCTACCAGGAGTATCATGTCTCAGGACGGTGCTGCTCGATTTTACAAGCTAGAAGAAGAAGATATTACATGTTCCATATGTTTTGAAGAGCTTCATGATGCTGTCTCCATCACCTGTGGCCATACCTTCTGTAGAGGCTGTATAACCAAATATTGGGACACCCTGGAGCTCCAGGATTACTGCTGCCCTGAGTGCAGAAAAATCTGCCCCAAAGACCAGCTCATACCCAACTACAGGCTGAAGCATGTGGTGACCAAGTTCCAACTGGCCATTAAGGAAGAAGAGAGAAGAAAGGTGAGAGAGTGGACAATTCTACTATATAGGGTGTGGGTATACCAGAGAGGAAATGTTCCTATCAGGACAGGAGGTGCAAGTTCCAAGGCTGTCATCTTTATCTATGCTTGACTGCGGAGGTATATATTTAAAATCCCATAACAACTTTAACCCGCATATATATTTACTTTCTGCTATAAAACACATTCAATTTAAAAAAAAATAAATAAAAAATCATTTTCTTCATCAATTTAGGCCAATATGTATTCTGCTACATATTTTTGGTAAAACAAATTCCAATAAGCGTCTATTGATTGGTTTGCACCAAAGTCATAGCATCTGCAAACTATGGGATTATTTTTTTATTTTTTTACTAGTGGTGGCGATCTGCGATTTTTAGCGGGACTGTGACATTGCGGTGGACAAATTGGACACCTGACACTTTTTTGGGAACCAGGAACATTATTACAGTGATCAGTGCTAAAATTATGCACTGTTACTGTACTAATGAAACTGGCAGGGAAGGGGTTAACATCAGGGGCGATCAAAGGGTTAAAAGTGTGCGTGGGGGATGGACTGACTGGGTGAACACACAGATCTGTGTTCCTGCTAGCAGGAACACAAGATCTGTGTTCTCCCCTGTCAGAATGACAATCTGCCTTGTTTACATAGGCAGATCGCTGTTCTGCCTCTCTGGGGAACGA
>JBBGZY010002166.1:45000-136737 GCA_037952925.1 Lithobates clamitans
GAGAGCCCTTCACTGCCTGGTGAGTATACCCGTCCATATCCTATCCTGAGAGCCCTTCGCTGTCTGATGAGTAAACCCGTCCATATCCTATCCTGAGAGCCCTTCACTGCCTGGTGAGTAAACCCTTCCATATCATATCCTGAGAGCCCTTCACTGCCTGGTGAGTACCATACCTCCCAATTGTCCCTGATTTCAAGGGACTGTCCCTGATTTTGCACTATGTCCCTCTGTCCCCCATTCCTCCTCATTTGTCCCTCATTTTGGTCTGATCTATAGAGTTGTATATAAAATGCACTTTTTATCTTTTCAAAAAGTGTTTCCCAGCGCTAAATCTTTCATCTAATTTCTAAATTGCTGCATTTGTACATTTTTAAAAGCCAATATAAAGGAATAGTAGTGGTAAAAAAAAAACACTTGTGGATTTAATTAACCTTTTTTTGGGGGTTAATTCTCCTTTTTAAGGGGGTGTGGCAAGGGGTGTGTCTTATGCCTACATACATTTGCTAGTAGGTGTCCCTCATTCCAATCTCAAAATGTTGGAAGGTATGAGTAAACCCATCCATATCATATCCTGAGAGCCCTTTACAGCTGTAAAACTTCAATTGTGAAGAGGACAATGCTGGATTTCAGAGCCTTAGAGTAAGTGTGTTTATTAGTCGGGATATATTGGGAAATTTATTGGAACCAAATGTATTTCATTTTCAAATAGGAGGTGTAACAGATCTTGCCACACCCCAGCCTGTGAGTGAACAGTGAAAGGAGAAGCTGTAGACTGATGAGCTCATCTCCATACCTCCCAACATTTTGAGATCGGAATGAAGGACACCTACCAGCAAATATATGTAGGCATGGGACACGCCCCTCTGCCACACCCCCTTAAAGGAGAATGCACCGGAAAAAAAGGTTAATTAAATCCACAAGGGCTTTTTTTTAAACACTATTCCTTTATATTGGCTTTTGAAATCTACAAATGCATCAATTTAGAAATTGGATGAAAGGTTTAGCGCTGGGAAACACTTTTTGAAAGATAAAAAGTACATTTTATATACGGCTATATGGATCAGACCAAAATGAGGGACAAATGAGGTGGAATGAGGGACAGAGGGACATTGCTCCAAATCAGGGACAGTCCCTCGAAATCAGGGACAGTTGGGAGCTATGCATCTCTGTTACCATGATCTCTCCTCCTAACAGCATGCCCCACATCATCACTGCAGTACAACGAATTGGCTCTTTGTGCTGCCTCTGCCTCTCCCAGTCTCAACTCGGCTGTACAAAGAGTGCAAGCGGCTCCTACCTGGTCAAATTCATGTACTTGTATTGCTTGCATTAATATGCTTTAATATGTGTCCTTTATGTATATTGGCCCGGAGTTCAGTTTTAATCTATTGTATACATGAAGCTGATTTATAAAACCTACTTTTGTTTTTGTTTTGTTTTTTGGCTGATTGTGTTGAACTAATGATTTCCTTTTGTAGGAGAGATCCCAGAAGGTGAGTCTGGGGCAGTACGATGAGCCCCTCAAGGGGTTTGAATGGAGAAGTGGTGTTGACAGTGTAACGAAGGGGATCTGGATCTGGAGCAAACCCTTCATCCTGGAGAGGAATGGGGAGAAGGTTCGATGGAGATGTTTTTTTGTTTTGAGCCAATATCTTATTTTTTACAAATATGAAGAAATGAATATGGGAATACAACTCATTATTGCCTAGTCCTGCCATTATCCAAGCCTCCTCATGGGGAGAATCCCAAAACCTTTCTGATACAGCAAACTGACTGCTAAAGCAAATGGATAACGGCAAATCCTGGATGCGAATTGTAAAAATGGATCAGCCTAGGCAAGTCTGCCTATAGAGGGTCAAAGGTAGTACTCCCCCCCCGCCCTACTGGATCCCATCATGTCAACAAGGGGACCCGACTGTTGCTGCTGTTGCCAGGCCCCCACTTTGTTGCATCCCTCCTTGCTCTAGGCTTTGTTTTATCTCAGTGAGCTGTCCCTGAGCAGCAGTCCTGTTGGTGGGGGATCCTTTTTATACAGTATCTCACAGAAGTCAGTACACCCTCACATCTTTGTAAATATTTTATTCTATCTTTTCATGTGACAACACTGAAGAAATGACACTTTGCTACAATGTAAAGTAGTGAGTGTACAGCTTGTATAACAGTGTAAATTTGCTGTCCTCTCAAAAAGTTGCATACACACGTCACTACACCTATGTATAGGGAGACCCTGGGGGGTGGTGGTTAGGTAAGCTGTATGGAAGACCTAGTCGGGTAGGGTGCAATGGGACCCATCATTTCTAATGGCAGTCCTAATCTCATGATCACTGCCAATTCATCTGTGGATTTAAACTGTCTGTAGCTATGTTGCTTACCTGCAATGTTGTAGAGGTGGCTACAAAACAATGACTTAATTCTAACAAACAATGAATTAATTCTTATGCCGCGTACACACGACCGGACTTTTCGAAGGACTTTCCAAATGAACGGACTTGCCTACACACAATCAACCAAAGTCCGAGGGATTTGTACGTGATGACGTATGACCGGACTAAAACAAGGAAGTTCATAGCCAGTAGCCAATAGCTGCCCTAGCGTTGGTTTTTGTCTGTCGGACTAGCATACAGACGAGCGGACTTTTCGACCGGACTCGAGTCCGTCAGACAGATTTGAAACATGTTTCAAATCTAAGTCCCTCAAACATTTGAGAAAACAAAGTCCGCTGGAGCCCACACACATCGAATTGTCCGACGGACTCCGGTACGCCGGACCAAGTATGCCGGAAAGTCCGATCGTGTGTACGCGGCATAAGAGAGACCACTGCCAAGCAAACACGAGGCTGGTATTCCTGTAGCCAGTAGTGGGACCTACATGTGTTCCACCACAGGGTCAAAACCTATAATATAGGCGCACCAATGACGACATCTCTCTTCTAAATTTTCTGCTGGGTTGTGGGGTGGAGGTTGGACTCTTTCTCACCTCAATGGCCCTGAAGTTTTTGTTTTAGGCTGGGCTTCTCCTATGGATCACCGGAGGGCAGTTCGCTTTGTACTCCTGTGACCCGTTTTCAGCTGTCTGAAGTCCGCTCTCTCAGATCAGTCCAGGCACCGCGTCATCCCGACAAAGTCTGGATCCGCCAGGTGCCAGGACCGATGCCCGTCTCAGCCTCTCAGCGAGCCGCTCCCCGTCCCCCTCCACAGCTCAGCGCTCCAGTGAGTGAGGAGGAGCAGAGAGGAGAGACGCTGATTGATAGGCAGCAGCTCTCCGCTCGGGGAGCCGTGAGAACCGAGCCATCGGCGGTGTTGGATCGCTCGGTTCTCAGTAAAGAGGCGCCGGGGCAACATACACCAAGGTAAGTATAATTATGGGGAAAATAAAAAAACTATACTTCTCTTTTAACAGGCAAGACATAGAATAACCGTTAAGTCCAGTTTCCTAACTCAGAGTGCCAGGTACATGGATATATGTGGAGGTGCAGCGGCAGTCAAGAGTCAACACTCAGTCCAGTTGCAGAAACAGAACTGTGTTGAATTTAAGTTCAACAAAGCACAACTACCCGGTGGGAAGACCGGGCACACTCGCAGAATGTTGCAGCGATGAGTATAGCAATAGGTCTCAGGTGTACCATCAGCGTCTGTATTGAGGGGCAGAATACAGCCTGGCCGGTCTATGCCCAGACGGGGAGGCTTCCAGGAAGGCTGGCATGTCCCTGCACTTTCCCGACTCGCCTGGAACCTCCTTCTGACGCTAAATGCCATCCCTGGCAGATGAGTGATCTGTCCCGCCACGCGCAAAATGCATGCCAAACCTGGGAACTAGAGTCTTCAATATACCCCCCGACCCAAGAAAGCCGCCAGTCACATGGGGTGCCAGCATGCAATCTGATAGCCCCCCCTAGTGACCCAGGAAACCCGTAGATGAACCATGTTCATCTTGACTTCCTCTCCCTCTGCACTGCTGCTGCAGTTGAGCGCCACCTGCAGTGGAGAAAATAGACTGCACCTGCCTACACATACCCCATCATTTATAGCTACACAGAATGCTATGGGTTTCATACACTCATTAAAACTTGAATTATTGGTCAAATGTCTTCAGTATTACAGAAGAAAACAAGCTTAATATGCCTATACTACTATTATCGTGACCTGCATAAATTAGAACATTCACAGACGCTTTACAAATAAGCTTTGTTTAAATTTAAAACCTTCCTTCATTCATTCACAGTTTATTAACCGCTTCCCGACCAACCGCCGTAGTTATACTGCGGCAGGTTGGCTCCCCTGCGCGAGCCGTCCTAGCTGTACGTCGGCTCGCAGGGCCGGGATAGTATGCGCGTGCGCCGGCTGCACAGCGGGGGGTGCTGGTGCTCATGGCCGACAGTCGCGATGACCGCCGGCCACGAGCGATCGTGACCAGGAGAGACAGAACGGGGACGAGTGTGTGTGTGTGTGTGTGTGTGTGTAAATGCACCCTTCCCTGTTCTCTTCTGACAGGAGTGACAGATCGTGTGTTCCTATTAGCTAGGAACCACGATCCATCACTTCCTCCAGCCAGTCCCCTCCCCCTTCAGTTAGAAACACCTCCCAGGGAACACAGTTAACCCCTCGAGCGCCCCCCTAGTGTTAACCCCTTCACTGCCAGTGACATTTTTACGGTAATCAATGCAATTTTATAGCACTGATCGCTGTATTAATGCCAATGGTTCCAAAAATGTGTCAAAATTGTCCGATGTGTCCGCCATAATGTCGCAGTCACACTAAAAATCGCAGATCACCGCCATTTACTAGTTAAAAAAACAAAAAAATAATAAAAATGCTATAAAGCTATCCCCTAGTTTGTAGACGCTATAACTTTTGCGCAAACCAAACAATATACGCTTATTGCGTTTTTTTTTTTTTTTTTTTTTCCCAAAAATATGTAGAAGAATACGTATCGGCCTAAACTGAGGAAAAAAATTTTTTTTTTTATATATATTTGGGGGATATTTATTATAGCAAAAAGTAAAAAAAAAATTGTTTTTTTTTTTTTTTAAATGTACGCTCTTTTTTTGTTTATAGCGCAAAAAATAAAAAACGCAGAGGCGATCAAATGCCACCAAAAGAAAGCTCTATTTGTGGGGGAAAAAGGACGTCACTTTTGTTTGGGTAGAACGTCGCACGACCGCGCAAATGTCAGTTGAAGCGACGCAGTGCCGAATCGCAAAAAGTGCTTTGGTCAGGAAGGGGGTAAAATCTTCCGGGCCTGAAGTGGTTAAGCAAGTTCGGACATGATAGATGTACAGTATAGATTATTTAGGTGAAACCATCTATTCAGAGCCATTGATTGCTTTGGTGACGATGTATCTTCTCCCTGCAGATGGCGGTATTTGTCCTGGACACGGAGGGCTCGTTGGATATTGTGGGTGACCAGGAGAACTGTCTTAAACTGTCAGCTCTGTCTATGCTTCTCAGCTCATATCTGGTATTAGATTCTAGACTTTGTCTATTTTATATAAAACTTTTTCAGTACCACTAAGATGTATCTGTTAGTCGATTGATGACATGTCAACTTACACTTATTCTGCAGATATTTAATGTCAGCGCATGTCTGAATACCACAGAACTGGATTATCTGGAGGTAGGTGGTCTATGAGATCCGGTGTTTTATTAACTACAAATTGGGTGGCTTTCTTGGATGGCCACCAGTCCTCCTAGCAATGTGGTTAGCTCCTAATATTTCCCATATTTATTGGGTATTAGACATGTGCACTGCCAAAAAATGTGTTTGTTTTTGTTTTATTTGGAATTCAGAAATTCGAAGTTCGGCAATTCAAAAATCTGAAAATTCCAAATGACTAATAATAATAAATAACTATGTAAATTATGATATAATATTGTCACTTTATGATTTATTTAATTTGGCACACAACCATTAAGTTGGTATAAGCAATAACGCTTTTTTAAATATTTAGTTATGTTCTTCTTTAAAGCGGAGTTCCCACTGTGTTTTTTTTTTTTTTGTTTTGTTTTTTAATATCCATATCTTTTGTTGATAATGGATATTTAAAGCACTCACGATTGTGTTAAAAATCGGCGATCGATTGCCGATTTTAAGGAGGAATATATCTTATATTCCTGTTTTGTAGCGCTCGCCCAGTGACTCCTGGGAAATGATGACAGGCATCTCCCAGGAGCATGACGTCAGGCGCCTTGGAGAGGAAGAGGCAGATTACGAGGGATCCCCTAGCAACAGACCTGAAGATGTGAGTAAAAAAAAAATTTTTTTTTCCAAAAAAAAACCTCTGCTTTAAGTTCCCGGGTTAACTATAGAGTAAATTAATAACTAGGAGGAGCAAGCGCTGTCATTGGGTATCTGTAGCAAAGGCACATTCAGCACAGTGGTGTAGTGGTTAGCACTTTCACCTAGCAGCAATGGGGTCGCTGGTTCAAATCCCGACCACGACACCATCTGCCTGGAGTTTGCATGTTCTCCCTGTGTATGCGGTTTCCTCCCACACTCCAAAGATATACTGGTAGGTTAATTAGATCCTGTCTTAAAAATTGGCCCTAGTGTGTGTATGTGTTTGTAAGCGCGTCGGGACCCTACGGGGTGAAGGATCCCGCTACCGCAGATGGACGCCGACGGCAAAAGCGCCTTGAGGTGATTGAGTTCTCATAGGTAGCACTACACAAGTCATTCATTCATTCAGACGTACCTATGACATCCACAGGTGACAACCATGTTGCTCAATGTACTGGTAGCAGTATAAAAGCTAAATAAAAAATTCTCCTGGTCTTTTGTGGCATTTTTGGTATTTTATTTTGGGACTGCTGCTGCCATTTTTGGTTGGTACCCAGGACTGGCTTCTGCATACCCGTGTCATGACTTTGTGGCAAAGGTGATGGTCCAACCTGGCACCTTCTGCAGCCAAAACAATAAATCTTCACAAGGGTTCTTGGTGGAACTGTGGCATACCTTGGACTCCATGGTCTTCAGGAGTCTTCGTTTATAGACCAGCCTTCCCTATATTCCTATCGCACACGTTCCTGGCAAACAAGGCCCATAAAATGTTGGGTGCTGCAGAGATTACCAGTTGGGTCCTGGAAACCTCAAGCAAGTGTACATGTTCGCCAGCACGCCATGGATCAACAATCACCGTCCAAAGGTTTTATTGTGACATGCCTGGCGATTGGGTCCAGCGTGGCTCTGAAATGTTGCACTTGTCTGTGATGTGATCTCTCTGAAATAAAACCTTTGGATGGTGATTGTTGATCCATGGTGTGCTGGCGAATATTCAGGGTTTTTTTTAATATTCCTCAGGCAGCGTCAGGTAAAAATTACTACTATTTATTTTTATTTATTTATTTTTTTTATTAAAAAAAAGTCAGAAAACTGTGAAGGTCAAGGGAAGTCCACAGCAGATCTTTTATGACGTGTGACCTATTCCAAGAACAACACAAAAGCTCATGTGCTGCAGATTGGCGTAGTGAGGCCACCATTTTTGGATACCACCTGTTTTCGGAGGGTTTCCTTTAAAACGATTACCTCTCATCCTTCTTTCCATTTGTTCTCCTGTGAATCTCTCACTCCAGGTCCGCTGCGATATCAGACTAGGTTGGCCATACTGACAAAGTCCCATTGGGTTGGAGAATCTCACTAATGCCTGTCTTTCTTCTTTTTTTTTCTCACCGGTATTTCCAGATGTATCGTCATGTGTCCAAGCTGACAGGAGAGCCATTTTCTCTACGATATCTGCAAGTAACTGAAACCATTTATCATCTAATAAAAGCCTTTCACAAGGGACTAAACGTTCTCTTTTACTCAAATGGAACTTCTCCCTAATGTATCTCTTTTGTCAACTGCTATTGGCATAAGATAGCTAGCGGAAAGGGTCATGTGATGGGGGGGAAAGGGGACATGTGATGGAAGGGGCGTCCATGTGATGTGATGAACAGCTGCAACTTGTTTCATTGCAGAGTGGAAAGGTATATCCAGCGCTAATCTAAATGGAAAGTACCTGTAATGCTACAAGGTAATCTTAGGTGTAAACCAAACAATATAACGTCGGTGTACCGTGCATAATCGCTGTATCCATGTGATGAACATATATAAACAGTGTCATTAATGGTATATAACCTCATATTCATGCATTTGCAACCATGTGGTCTTGAGGGTTAAATGACCTCAATCAATAGATGTCTGGACGAAACACGTCGATTCGAGCTCTGTTGGTGCCATTGTGTTCTACTGGTTTGCTACATGAAAGGATTATTTGTCAGGCGCTTTTTTTTTTATCCATGGAAATTAGTGTTCTGGATTATTTTAAATACTTCCGGACCGCCTGCCGTCATTGTACATCGGGTGTTTGAAGTGGAGTACTGTTGTTATGTTACCAGACAGCTGCCATAACCCCAGTATCCACTTCAACAGTGGGCGGTCCGCTTTTAGATAAAAGTCGTCTCTACGCCGAATTCGCCAAAAGATGACTTTTATCGAGGGCTGGAGAGGGGGGGCCCCTCCGGCCACGCTTCGGTCGTCTCCGACACTTACCGGAACCGTTGGTAGCGGCGGAGACGATCGCGTCCTCTCCACTGACAGACCTGGAGCTGAGTGAGGGAAAGAAGGGCTTCGACTCGGCTCCATAACAGTGGAGGGCAGAAGCGATGTCAAACGTCACTTCTGCCCAATGGTCTTAAAGGGGAAAATACACTTATTTTTTAAAAATTTTTATCGCATTTAAGTGTAAATGTGAGATCTGAGATCTTTTTGACCCCCAGATCTCATAATTAAGAGGTCCTGTCATGCTTTTTTTTTTCTATTCTAGGTATGTTTACATTCCTTGTAATAGGAATAAAAGTGACTCCAATTTTTTTTATAAAAGGACAGTGCAAAAAAACTATTTTAAAAAGTAAAATAAATAAGAAAAAAAAATTTTTTTAAAAGCGCCTCGTCCCGCGCAGAAGCGAACGCATACATAATTAATGCCCGCCTATGAAAACGGTGTTCAAATCACACGTGTGTTGGAGTGAGAGCAATAATTCTAGCCCTAGACCTCCTCTAACTCAAAACTGGTAACCTGTAGACATTTTTAAAACGTCGCCCATGGAGATTTTTAAGGGTCAAAGTTAGTCACCATTCCACGAGCGGGCGCAATTTTGAAGCGTGACATGTTGTATATCAATTTACTCAGCGTAACATCATCTTTCACAATATAAAAAAAAAATGGGCTAACTTTACTGTTTGTTATTTCTTTTTAATTCAAAAAAGTATTTTTCCCAAAAATTGTGCTTGCAAGACCGCTACGCAAATACGGTGTGACATAAAGTATTGCGACGACCGCCATTTTATTCTCTGGGGTGTCTGAAAAAAAAATATATATATAAATATACATATATACACACACACACCACAAGCAGGAGATATATATTAATTATATATACTGTATATACACATACACCATTGAGATGGAGCTTCCACTCCACATAGCGTAAAACCATAAAGGTATATACTGTATACTTAGAACCCCCAAACACTAATTATATATATAAAATTAGTGTTTGGGGGTTCTAAGTATACAGTATATACCTTTTTATGGTTTTACGCTTGGTGGAGTGGAAGCTTCATCTCATTGGTGTATGTGTATATATATATACCCCCCTGCTTGTGTTGACTCATTGAGCATAAGCCTAACTGACTCCTCTTCCCTCCTTTCGGATCACTTATTAGAACATTTGTTTTTTTCCCTTTTTTTGAACTTTTTCTTCCCTTGTTTTTGCACTTTTGTTTTCACCTAATATCTATTAATGGAGGTCATTTAACCCTCAAGACCACATGGTTGCCAATGTATGAATATGAGGTTTATATGCTATTCTTGACAGCTGTCCAGTGCCATAACAACAGTATTCCACTCCAAACAGCCGATGTACAATGACGGTAGGCGGTCCAGAGGTATTTATAATAATCCAGAACACTAAATTTCCATGGATAAAAAAAGCACTTGACAAATAATCCTTTCATGTAGCAACCAGTAGAACGCAATGGCACCAACAGAGCTTGAATCGACGCGTTTCGTCCAAATAGACATCTATTGATTGAGATCATTTAACCCTTAAGACCACATGGTTGCAAATGTATGAATATGAGGTTATATACTATTCATGACACTGTTTATATGTTTATCACATGGACATGGTGATTATGCATGGTACACTGACTTTATATTATTTGGTTTACACTTAAAATTACCCTGCGTTACAGGTACTATCCATTAACATTAGCGCTGCACATACCTTTCCATTTTTTTTTCAACACAATTTTGTCTTTTTTGCTGTGCTGGCTGCTTTGGTATTTTACTTTTGGGTATCAGCGTGGTATTCCCCCCCCCCCCTGTTCAGGTTCAAGTTGATCCGCACTCACTGGCTACAGTGGGTTTTCGTCAGCAGGTCCCAGCCAGTAATTTATGAGACCTGCTGATCAGCTGTAGCCAATCACAGCACAGAGTCCTGTGTTGACAATCACACAGGACTCTGTACACAGATCAGCGATCTGGCTGTTTCTTCTCCCTGCAAAGCAGGGAGAAAAAACAGACCTGTTAGTAAAAGAAGCACATATTACACACATCGCACATTGTTAGGCACACAGTTAACCACTTGACTGCCCCGAGATGTTAAGGCCACTTTCACACTGAGTTGCTTAACAGGCGTTTTAGCACCTGTAAAAATAAAAATGGCACCTGCAAAGCGCCTCTCCAGTGTGAAAGCCTGAGTGCTTTCACACTGGAGCGGTGCATTTGCGGGATGTTAAAAAAATTCCTGCAAGCAGCATCTTTTGGTTTGGGGGGTATACACCGCTCCTCCACCGCCCCTGCCCATTGAAATTTAATGGGCACCGCTGCCGAAGCGCCTGCAAAGCACTTCGGCAGCAGCGCTGCACAGGCGCTATTAACCCCTTCCTCAGCCGCTAGCAGGGGTTAAAAGCACCCCGCTAGCGGCCGAAAAGAATCGCTGAAACGGCAGTAAATGTAACCATATTGCTACACTTAGGGGCGCCACTCTTCTCTTCTATACCCAGTTGTGACGTTACTTGTATATCAAGACATCGCTTGTTTATCAAGTCAAAATTTATTTAAAAATTTAGCGTGTCTTGCAAAAACACTCACAAACCAAAGTTTTACTGTATTTGATTTATACCGGAGTTTTGTAGACCCTATAACTTTAACATTAAACCAATTATTTTTTTTTTTTTTGCCGAAAGTAGAAAATATCATTTTTGGAGGGTTTTTTTTCAACATTTTTTTTTCTTTTTTATAATAAAGGATAAAACCCAGTGGTGATCAAATACCACCAAAAGAAAACTCTGTTTGTGTGAAAAAAAAATAATAAAAATGTAATTTGCATACAGTATTGAATGACCATGCAATTGCACGGTGCTGAATATCACAAATGCTCTGGCCCTGAAGGGGGTAAAACCTTCCGGAGGTCAAGTGGTTAAACATGTTTTGTTAATATACTCAAGAACAACATTTCTGTGCTTTTCTTTTTAAAGAAGAAACTTTTTTTTTTTTTTTTTCACAAAGAATTTTGTCATGTTACAACCAAAAACATATAAATGTATTTTATTGGGATTTTATGAGATGGACCAACACATAGTGGCACATAATTGTGAAGTGGAAGGAAAATGATAAATGGTTTTCCAATTTTTTTTTACAAATAAATATGTGAAAAGTGTGGGGGGTACATTTTGTATTCAGCCCCCTTTACTCTGATACCCCTAACTAAAATCTAGTGGAACCAATCGGCTTCAGAAGTCACCAGATAAGTAAATAGAGTCCACCTGTGTGTAATTTAATCTCAGTATAAATGCAGCAGCTCTGTGAAGCCCTCAGAGGTTTGTTAGAGAACCTTAGTGAACAAACAGTATCATGAAGGCCAAGGAGCACACCAGACAGGTCAGGGATAAAGTTGTGGATAAGTATAAAGCAGGGTTAGGTTATAAAAAAATATCACAAGCATCTCACAGAGCTCTGTTCAAACCATCATCAGAAAATGCAAAGAGTATGGCACAACTGCAAACCTACCAAGACATGGCCGTCCACCTAAACTGACCGGCCGGGCAAGGAGAGCATTCATCAGAGAAGAGCCAAGAGGTCCATGGTAACACTGGAGGATCTGCAGAGATCCACAGCTCAGGTGGGAGAATCTGTCCACAGGACAACTATTAGTCGTGTTCTCCACAAATCTGCCCTTTATGGAAGAGTGACAAGAAGAAAGCCATTGGTGAAAGAAAGCCATAAGAAGTCCTGTTTGTGAGAAGCCATGTGGAGGACACAGCAAACATGTGGAAGAAGGTGCTCTGATCAGATGAGACCAAAATTCAACTTTTTGGCCTAAAAGCAAAACACTATGTGTGGCAGAAAACTAACACTGCACATCACCCTGAACACACCATCTCCACCATGAAACATGGTGGTGGCAGCATCATGTTGTAGGGATGCTTTTCTTCAGCAGGGACAGGGAAGATGGTCAGAGTTGATGGGAAGATGGATGGAGCCAAATACAGGACAATCTTAGAAGAAAACCTGTTATGCCGCGTACACATGACCGTTTTTTCCATCAGAATAAACTCTGACGGTCTTTCCAACGGAGTTCCGCTAAAACTGTCTTATGTACACACGATCACACTAAAGTCCAACCGTCTATAATGCGGTGATGTACAACACTTACGACGGGACTAGAAAAAGGAAGTGCAATAGCCAGTAGCCAATAGCTTCCGTCTCTTGCTTCAGAGCATGCGTCGTTTTTGGTCCGTCGGAACAGCATACAGACGAGCGGTTTTCCTGAACTGATTCCGTCGGAAAAATTTGAAACATGTTCTATTTCTAGGTCCATTAGAATTTTCGAAAGAAAAAGTCAGTTGAAGCCCACACACGATCGGAATGTCCGATGGAATGATTCCGTCAGACCTTTTCGGCCGGAAAGTCCGGTCGTGTGTACACGGCATTAGAGTCTGCAAAAGACTTGAGACTGGGGCGGAGGTTCACCTTCCAGCAGGACAACGACCCTAAACATACAGCCAGAGCTACAATGGAATGGTTTAGATCAAAGCATATTCATGTGTTAGAATGGCCCAGTCAAAATCCAGACCTAAATCCAATTGAGAATCTGTGAAAAGACTTGAAAATTGCTGTTCACAGACACTCTCCATCCAATCTGACAGAGTTTGAGATATTTTGTAAAGAAGAATGGGCAAAAATGTCCCTCTCTAGATGTGCAAAGCTGGTAGAGACATCCCCAAAAAGACTTGCAGCTGTAATTGCAGTGAAAGGCGGTTCTACAAAGTATTGACTCCGGGGGGCGCCATACAAATGTACCCCTCACACTTTTCACATATTTATTTGTAGCAAAATGTAGAAAATCATTTTCCTTCCATTTCACAATTATGTGTCACTTTGTGTTGGTCTATCACATAAAATCCCAATAAAATACATTCACATTTTTAGTTGTAACATGACAAAATGGGGAACATTTCAAGGGGTATGAATACTTTTTCAAGGCACTGTATATCCATATATGAATAGTTGAAAATGTGGTTCTTTTTCAGCACATGGATATTCTGGTGAGAGACTGGTATGATCCTGACTGCTGTGGCCGTGAAGCAGCTGATGCCTACCTACAGCACGAGCGTGAGGTATGATGGCACTGTGAATGGGAGGAGGGCTCAGGAGAAGAAGAGGACGTTTTTCCTACAATCGTAACCATAAGTTTGAAAAATTTCAGGTTTTACTTTATGATGTCCCTGATATTCATTTTTTTATTTTCATTTTTATTTTTTTTTTGTGCTTGTCTTTTTCACACTAATGCCCTGTACACACGATCGGACATAGATCGGACATTCCGACAACAAAATCCTAGGATTTTTTCAGACGGATGTTGGCTCAAACTTGTCTTGCATACACACGGTCACACAAAGTTGTCGTAAAATCCGATCATTCTGAACGCGGTGACATAAAACACGTACGTCGGGACTATAAACGGGGCAGTAGCCAATAGCTTTCATCTCTTTATTTATTCTGAGCATGCGTGGCACTTTGTGCGTCGGATTTGTGTACACACGATCAGAATTTCCGACAACGGATTTTGTTGTCGGAAAATTTTATCTCCTGCTCTCCAACTTTGTGTGTCGGAAAATCCGATGGAAAATGTCCGATGGAGCCCACACACGGTCGGAATTTCCGACAACACGCTCCGATCGGACATTTTCCGTCGGAAAATCCAACCGTGTGTACGGGGCATTAGTTTTTTGGGTTTTTTTTGTATTTATTTATTTTTAATTTTTTGTGTTGGCTTTGTCCCAATGTAACAGATTTATCTTTACTTCCTGCCCTATTGGTGGCTGTCAAACAAAAGAAAGAGAAAGGGGTTTTATTGCTAAATGTGCAACAGTTGGGGACAGTTGGCTGTTCTGATCAGTCAAGCAAACATTTTTTTTTTTCTTTTATGGTGCACACACCAGTTCTGTTGTGACCTCCACAAGACCTTGTATGCATTTTGCAACTCCTTTTTGTCCAAGTGGTTCATTGCATAAAATGTATATATATATATATTTTGCATGGCCAAAAGTGTGTGGGCACCCCCCCCCCCCCCCAATGACTGAGTTCAGGTATTTCATATGAAGGGTTCTGTAATACCAAAGCAGGGCTGCTGTTAGAAACCACGGGGCCCCATACAGTCAACCTGACACCCCCCCCACCCCCCTCACACAGTTTACTATGCGCCAGTTATGAACAAACACAGTGAGTGATCAGCAGTGACATCGCTCTGGGGCCCTCTCTGCAGGGGTACCCAAGGGGAGGGGAGGCTCTCTGGGGACCCTGATGTAAGTGGGGGGCTCTCTGGGGACCCTGATGTAAGTGGGGGGCTCTCTGGGGACCCTGATGCAAGGGGGAAGCTCTCTGGGGGACTTTATTTTAAGGAGGAGGCTCTCTGGGGACCCTGATGTAAGTGGGGGGCTCTCTGGGGACCCTGATGCAAGGGGGAAGCTCTCTGGGGGACCCTATTTTAAGGAGGAGGCTTCTCTGGGGACCCTGATTTAAGGGGGGCTCTCTAGGAACCCTGATGTAATTGGGGGGCTCTCTGGGGACCCTGATGTAAGTGGGGGGGCTCTCTGGGGACCCTGATGTAAGTGGGGGGGGGGTTCTCTGGTGACCCTGATGCAAGGGGGAAGCTCTCTGGACACCCTATTTTAAGGAGGAGGCTCTCTGGGACGCTGATTTAAGGAGGAGGCTCTCTGGGGACCCTGATTTAAGGGGGGCTCTCTAGGAACCCTGATGTAATTGGGGGGCTCTCTGGGGACCCTGATGTAAGGGGGAGGCTCTCTGGGGACTCTGATGTAAGGGGGAGGCTCTCTGGGGACTCTGATGTAAGGGGGAGGCTCTCTGGGGACGATGTAAGGGGGGCCTCTCTGGGGACCCTGATGTAAGGGGGGGCTCTCTGGGGACCCTGATGTAAGGGGGGGCTCTTTGGGGACCCTGATGTAAGGGGGGCTCTCTGGGGACCCTGATGTAAGTGGGGGGCTCTCTGGGGATATATATATATATATATATATATATATAAATATATATATATATACACACACACACACACACACACACATATTACTGTATATGCATGTGTATGCCCGCCCAAGCGTATGACTATCTTTACTACGCTGTTATGGGCTCTAGCCCCAGATCTTTTGTAAACCTAGCAACGCCCCTGGTGATCAGTACCCATCAATCACTGTGTTCATTTACTGGGCCCTTCCTCCACTCTCCATTCTGAAAGATCCTATTGTGTGCTTGTAGCTGCCGACAGGAAGGGAGGGGAGAAGCCGACGGCACTACTAGGTAGAGGGGGATGCACAGGGGGGCCTGGGCAGCAGGGGAGAAACGTATGGTGCACAGGGAGGGTGATCGGTGCAGCAGGGGGGCGATTACTGGCACTGACGCCCCCCCCCCCCCCCCTGGATGGCTCTCTCTGCAGCAGCTGAAAGCAGGCGGGAGAGAGAGGAGAAGAAGCCAGATTTCAGCTGCTGCAGAGAGAGCCATACAGGGGGGGGATCGGTTCCAGTAATTGCCCCCCTGCCTCACCAATCACCTGAAAAATAAGAAATCGGTAAAGTTGGCCCAATTTTTTTTTTTTCATATTTTGAAATATGCTGTTACGCTGAATAGATACCTAACATGTTGCGCTTTAAAATTGCACGCACTCGTGAAATGGCGACAAACTACGGTACTTAAAAATCTTAATAGGTGATGTTTAACATTTTTTTTTTAACGGTTACCAGTTTTGAGTTACAGAGGAGGTCCTTTACTAGAATTATTGTTCTCGCTCTAACGATCGAGCCAATACCTCACATGTGTGGTTTGAATACGGTTTACATTTGCGGGCGCGACCTGCGTATGCATTTTCTTTGGTGCGCATTTTCTTTCCCAAAAATTGGAAAATCGGAACGAAAAATTTGCAAGCACAAAAAACATTTGGATAATATCTATTTTAATGAAAATATTACGTTTTTATTAAGATTATTCGTTTTTTTTATTTTCTAATAAATAATAAACTATAATAATTTTTTTATATACTATTAATTGTAAGTGTTGGAATTTCCTTTCAAATTTGGCTTTTAGTGAACGTAACAAATACGAATCTAACTTCGGATAAATTTGTATTTGTTACGTTCACAAACAGCCAAATTTAAAAGGAAATTCCAATACCTATAATTTAATAGTATATAACAATTAATAATAAAAACTATAATAAAACTATAATAATTATTATAATAAATTATAATAATATGCAAAAAAAAAATTGGGCTAATAAATTATAATGTTAAAGTGGACCTTCAGTCATTCTTTTTCAACTTTCCATCTATTAAATCTTCTGCCCTTGTTGTTGTTTTTAACTTTTGGATAGTAAAACATTTTTTTTTTTTCTGCCAGTAAATCCCTTATACAGCCCACTTCCTGCTTCTTGTCTGGTCATTGGCCTAGGCTTATGATGACATCATGCACAGCTTTGCCACTCTCGTGAGAGTTTGCCAGGAAGGGAGGGTGGGATGAGTCATAAGAGGGATAATGAGAGCTGCAGAGCTGGAGGTGTGCCTCTGGGTGTGTCCGTAAATCCAGGAAGTGAACAGGCAGCAGCTTCAGCTGCCCACAGTTAAAATGGCTGCAGCCAGACTCAGCGGAGGGAGATTTCTGCAGCATATTTGGCAAGTACAGAATCGCAGTGTATATAAGATAATATGCAAAGTGGTTGGAGGGAAGCTTCAGAATGGCAAAGATGGTTTTATTATGAATTATGTGAGCAGACTGCAGTTCCTCTTTGATAAACTTTAATATTTTAATCATAATAGAAATTATCCGAATGTTTTTTTTTTTCTTCTTTCGGATTTTCGTTCTTTCGGATTATTACGAATTATCGAAATAAGAAATACCGCATCTAAGCGAATGGAACATAACGAATTTGAATTTAACTTCGGATAAATTCATATTCGTTACATTCACTAACAGCCAAATTTTTGAAAGGAAATTCCAATACCTATAATTCAATAGTTTATAACATTATTATTATTTATTATTATTATTATTATTATTATTATTATTATTATTATTACTCTTATTGTTCTTATTATTATTTTGGATTTTTGTTCTTTTAATTTTTTTGAATTTTGTAGTTTTGTTCTTTTGCATTATGACGAATTATCGAAATAATGAATCCACTTCTAAACTAATGTAACAATTTCAAATTTATTAGAAGTTATGATCGATCTTCGTTATTTTGAATAAATTCATAACGCATGACCCTAAAAAAAACGGATGAGATGAAAACGAAAAAAAAAAAAAAAAAAACATTTCAGCAGTGCACATGTCTAATAAGTTCCTGTAAAACCTAAAAAATATATAATATTTTCCAGAAACTGAAGCTGAAAGATTCGGAATACCGCGGTGTCCTGGATATTCTTGAAGGTTCATCTGTCAGTGGCTTCTTGTTGCCCCACCCAGGAAAAAGGTTTCAAAGACCAAGAAGTCAAGGCAGACTAGCAGGTAATTTGGACCCCCCCGGCCGGACAGTTACTGCGTAGACCGCAGGGGCGGACTGACAACTCACGGGGCCCCTGGGCAATAGGAGATTATGGGGCCCCCGGGCAATAGGAGAAGATTATGGGGCCCCCAGGCAATAGATTATGGGGCCACACAGTATACACACACACACAGTCACACAATATACACACACAGTATACACACACAGAATACATATACACACACTGAAAAAGGTACTAGAGACCCGGGGCAGCTATAATCTTGGGATTTTTAAAAAACACAGATTTTTACATGCTGTCCCTGGTTTTATTGAGGCTGGCAACCCTGATGGGGCCCCTTAGTGGCATGGGGCCCTCGGGCAGTGCCCGAACGGTCAGTCCGCCCCTGGTAGACCGTTTTCACTGATGAAATATCTACATTTCATTGTATAAAAATCTAAAAAGTACTTTGTAATCGTGTCCATGACCATCTGTGTGAATTTGAAAAATTCTTCTGAAACTTCATCAATAATCCATGTGGGTCCCAAACATGTAATCTATAAAATTCAGTGAAATAGAAAGTAACACTCTTCTTACTTTTTTAAGCGATATTTTTGTAAGCGTCCATAAATATCTGTCTACCCTTAGCTCCTTCGTTAGTCATGATCTTGCTTGTAGGCAGGTGCAGGCTGTACAAAAGAGATGGCAACCACCCCAAATTTATAACTAGCCTTTGCAGTAAGGTGCACATGGAAGGGTGACACACAACACAAACAGACAAAAATTTCTACACATTTACCAGCTAGCCTGCAAAAAAAAAAAAAACAGTCTCTACTCCCTACTGTAGATGGCGCTCAACCGAAGCAGCAATGCAGAAGGGGAAGCAAGTTGTGAGGAACTTAGCCTCTCTATGACTTCCTGCGGTCACAGGGGGAGATAGCTGGGCACAGTGGTGTAGTGGTTAGCACTTTCACCAAGCAGCAAAAGGGTCGCTGGTTCAAATCACGACACCATCTGCCTGGAGTTTGCATATTCTCCCTGTGCCTGTGTGGGTTTCCTCCAGGTACTCCAGTTTCCTCCCACACGCTAAAGACATGCTGGTAAGTTAATTGGCTCCTGTCTAAAATTGGCCCCAGTCGAGCGTGTTGGGACCCTTTGGGGTAAGACCGGGGTATATCAAGATACATCTCAACTCAACTTTTAGAGGCCATCTTGGGTCAGGCAAAGTTTTTTTTCGGGGGGTTTGGCGTGCTTTTTTTTTTTTTTACGTGAGTGGCTAGCGTAGGGACGGTGCTTAGAGGTAGGGAAACAGTGGAGGAACCATGTCTACCTTCTTCAGGAAGCCTCCCCTTTTGGGTGTGGACCAACCAGGCCACATTCTGCTCCCCGTTGCAGACGCTTTCGGCATACTCAAGTCTTCAGACCACTGTTCCGGACTCCGGACGGGCGCACCTTCCCGCCAGATTTGAATAAGTTGTGTTTGAACCTTTTCATACAATAATAATTGTGTTGACTGACTTGGACTCTGTGGGGTTGATTTACTAAAGGGAAAAAGACCTCTGCAAGTGCACTTGCTCCAGAGCTTAGTAAATGAGTAGAAGCTCTGCTGACGTCCACCATCCAATCATGTTCAAGCAAAAATTCAGTTTTTTTTATGTTCCTTGCATGTGATTAGGTACTCTTTGCAAGGTGAAGCCTTACCTCATTTACTAAGCTCTATCCCAACTGCACTTGCAGAGGGCAACTGCAAAGTGCACAGTCTTTTTGCCTTTAGTAAATTAACCACTATGTGTTTACGGCTGCCCTCCATACTTTGCTGCACCTTGCTCACCAAGTGTTTCCCGAAACGGGAAGACCACGCTTCTTCCCTTTTTTTTTTTTCTTTTTTTACCATATGTTCTATTACAGAAGGATATAGCACTTAACTGTAATATAAGACTTTAATCATAGTACATAGTAATCATGAGTACTCCCAATTGAATATGGGCAATAGACCTCCCAACAAAACATCACCAGGTCAACTTGAAGGCACCAAGACAATTGACCTTGTTGTGAACTGTTTATTAGCCAGTGCTTACCAGCTAAAATGATGGTGTTTAGTGAATGCCCGCTTGGCTCCAACCTGGCACGTTTCTTTACGAATTGGAACCTTCGACAAAATCCTTTGCTGCCATCGTGCCTCTTTTTGACCAATCGGAATCCTTCTCTTTTCACAGACATGGATGACGATTTCAGAGAGCACCTCACAACGTACATCTCCGATCTTGCGGCAGAAATTTGGTCCTGCCAGAAAACCACTTTCAGTGGAGAGAAGATCACCTGTGGAGATGTGGGGAAAGAGCTGAAGGTCAGTCCATTACAGAAATCATATACTGATGAAATTTATACCACTTCTATAGCAAACCAGTGCATTGAGGAAAAATGCAATAATCCATAGTGATCAATGGATGGAATCTGATTGCTAGGCAGATCTTGACGCTTCTACTGCAGCTTATGTGTGCCTGCTAGATAAAGGGAGAAAATGGGGGGGGAATGCAATAATCCATAGTGATAGGGGAAAAATGGGGGGGGGATACAATAATCCATAGCGATGGAGAAAAATGAGGGGGGGATACAATAATCCATAGCGATGGAGAAAAATGAGGGGGGGGGGATACAATAATCCATAGCGATAGGGAAAAATGGGGGGGGGGGAATGCAATAATCCAAAGCGATAGGGAAAATGGGGAGGGGATGCAATAATCCATAGCGATAAGGAAAAATGCAATAATCCATAGCGATAGGGAAAAATGGGGGGGGGGGGGGGATGCAAGAATCCAAAGCGATAGGGAAAAATGGAAGGGGGGGGGGGGGCAATAGTCCATAGCGATAGGGAAAAATGCAATAATCCATAGCGATGGGGAAAAATAGCATGGGGAATAATGCAATAATCCATAGTGACCACAGGGGGAAAAATGGGGGGGGGGGGGAGATACAATAATCCATAGCGATAGGGAAAATTGGGAGGATTTGGATTATTGCATTTCCTTTTGGATTATTGCATCCCCCCCCCCCCCGAATGCAATAATCCATAGCGATAGGGAAAAATGGTGTGGGGGGGGGGGGAGGGCGGAATGCAATAATCCATAGCGATAGGGAAAAATGCAATAATCCATAGCGATGGGGAAAAATAGCATGGGGAATAATGCAATAATCCATAGTGATCAATCGATGGAATCTGGTTGCTAGGCAGAACGTGCCGCTTCTACTGCAGCTCATGTGTGTCTGCTAGATAAAGGGGAAAATGGGGGGGGGGGATGCAATAATCCATAGCGATGGGGAAAATGCAATGATCCATGGCGATAGGGAAAATTGGGGGGGGGGGGGGTGCAATAATCCAAAAGGAAAATGCAAAAATCCATAGCAATAGGGAAAAATGGGGGGGGAGCAATAATCCATAGCGATAGGGAAAAATGGGGGGGATGCAATAATCCATGGCATCTGGTTGCTAGGCAGATCTTGCCGCTTCTATTGCAGCTCATGTGTGCCTGCTGGATAAAGTCTTCTGAATTCTTTAGCTCAGTTACCTAAATCTGATCACCATGGAACATGTCAAGGCAGAAGTTGGCTGTCCAAGAGCAGAATGATGGATATGAAGTCTGTAACCCCCCCCGTTCTATTTTCATACTCCAATCCCATAGTACCATAAAGTCAATGCGTTGCACAGGTTTTTTTTTTTTTTTTTCATAGTTCCTGCGTAAAAAAAGGTGGAAGAAAAAGCCATGACCATTAAATCCTATGAAACGCGTCACACCGGTCAGTTGCAGGTCAGTTGCGTTTTTCAAAGTCCTGTAAGCTGCATTTTTGGTGTATGTTTTGGTGCGATAAAAAAAAAACGCGCCAAAAACACAACACCCCCCCCCTTAATTAAATAATTAACTAAATGAAAAAAACATCTAGAATGCCCCCGTGGTTGCATTTTTGGTGCAATTTTTATTTTTTTTTATGTCCTTTTTTCACAGATACAAAACGAACCAGAAACGCGGCAAAAAATTGCGATCAAAACATGGCAAAAACGCATATGCAATTTTTTTACCGCATTTGGGCAACAGCGCAGTGTGGAAGTAGCCTTGGACATATACATTATCTGTTCTGATTACATTTGTTGAAGTGTCTTTCAGTTTTTACTAAGCCCACCCAGAAGGAATACTCAAAGCTCTTGCTGGGCTGAGGCTTTAAATTCAGACAATGACGCAATGTTTTAATGTTTTATCCTATAGGAGTTTGTCATCCGGTTACAAAGAAAACAGCACAGATTTTCTACCACTCTGCAGGTAATTATTACAAAATATTAGAAATGTGTGTGTGTAATAGACACTTCATATGATCTCTATGTAAAATATTATATCATTAAAAAAAACAGCAAGCTTGTAAAAAATTAAAACCTTTTTAGATGAGTTTCCCTATAATACTTTCCGATTTTACAAAAGTTCCGAACTTTTAGACCTCCCGCTGCCCCTGAACTCATCCAATGTTCTCTTATGTGTACATGTACACAGGTTCGTTTAATGTTGTTTTTAGGCAGTTGAGTTTAGAGGCCTTTTTTGGAAAGCAAAAAAAAAAAAAAAAAGAGTTCAGACGCTGAGTTTTTAGAGGCATTTCAAGCGCCAAACGCTTCCAAAACGCGGTAACTCGCGTTTAGCCGCGTTTTCGTTGACAGGCATTTTTTCATTTTTGTCTTTTTTGAAAAAATAAATAAATTAAATAAATTTTTTTCAAACGCTTCTAAATGCAAACGCGGCAAAACGGACGTTTTTAAACGTGTCAAGTTAAATCGTTCAGGAGAGGTTGTAAAAAACGTCCCGTGTACATGAAGCCTTAAAGTGGTTTTAAAGGCAGAAAGGTGTGGGTTTTTTTTTTGGTTTTTTTCGGTTTTTTTCCATAAACACACCTTTCTGCCTTTAAAACCACTTTAATGTCGCGTACACACGGTCTGACTTTTCGACCGGACTTGTCTGACGGACACCGACGGACCAAATCCGGCGAACAATCCGATCGTGTGTGGGCTTCACCGGACCTTCAGCGGACTTTTCCAGTCGCAAATCTGACAGACTTTAGATTTGGAACTTGCTTCAAATCTTTACGTCATAACTCCGCCGGACCCAGAAATCCGCTCGTCTGTATGCTAGTCTGACGGACAAAAAACCCACGCTAGGGCAGCTATTGGCTACTGGCTATCAACTTCCTTATTTTAGTCCGGTGTACGTCATCACGTACAAATCCGTCGGACTTTGGTGTGATCGTGTGTAGGCAAGTCCGGTCGTTAGAAAGTCTGTTGAAAGTCCGCCAAAAGTCTGTCGAAAGTACGCTGAAAAGTCCGACCGTGTGTACGCGGCATAAGGCTTATGTACACGGGACGTTTTTTACAACCTCTCCCGAACGTTTTAACTTGACAGATAGTAACCCACGTTTAAAACGTCCGTTTTGCCGCGTTTACGTGCCACGTTTGCGTTTTAGAAGCGTTGGAAACATTTTTTTTTTTTAATAATCCATTCTCTGTGCATGTCAATAGATTTATTTATTTTATTTCATTTAATTTATTTCATTTATTGAAAGAGCACCTGCCATTTCAGATCCATCATGGCAGCGCCTGTGAGCCCTAAAGATAACCCTATTATTATTATTTTTATTATATTTAATTTTATAATATGAAAGATGATGTTACGCCAAGTAAATGGATACCTAACATGTCGCGCTTTAAAATTGCGCACGCTTGCGGAATGGCGCCAAACTTCGGTACTTGAAAATCTCCATAGGTGACGCTTTAAACTTTTCAAAGATTACATGTTTAGAGTTACAGAGGAGGTCTAGTGCTAGAATTATCGCTCTTGCTCTAACGTTTACGGCGTATGTAACCTGCGTGTATCCGGCTCTAATACTAGCCGGTGCCTCACCAGCCGCTCACCTCACCGCACGTCCCTGATCTATGTCACACTCGGAGCAAATCTGCTACGTACAGTCACAACTCATTGCAAAAATCTGCTATAACTTGTCTATAACTTCCACCCATAAGTTGAATTTTATTGCGATATGCACACATTTGTGTTTCCGTCATCTTGCACCTCCCTATATACGATGTTTTGACAAATTGACAGTTGCTCTGAGATTTTATATGGTCTAGAGAAATAATAGCCGCGCTAAAAAAACTTAGTGTATGAAGAAAAGTTACATTGATAATGATAAAGCGTGCATAAAAAATTGTGTGATCACGTGGAAAAAATAGAATAAGAAAGTCCAAACAGTCTCTCGCTGCTGGGTTCAGAATGATGAAGTGCAATCTTCCATCACCAGTGAATGTAAAACACCAAACCAAATGCACGCTTACCAGAGGCAAGCGAGAATGAGCTTGTGACTACAACCCAGCCAGGGCCTTTCTAGGAAATATCAGGAATCAAACTCCCAGGAAACACTGATCCAGGATCGGTATAACGTTCAATAGGTGGAAAGGTCTCTCCGGTACCAACTCATCAGGGCATGAAAGAAAAAGGACTTCCCATAGTGTAATACCATTTATAAAGGTTTATTAGTAAAAATGAATAACACTTATAGACTTGGATAAAAATCAAGCACGAGTAGCCGGCCGGCTTGCGAGCGCCCGTGACTCTCCGGGAACCCACACGCGGTACGTCAGTGTGTCCTGTCGGCCTGACGCGCGTTTCGTCATACAATGACGTCGTCTGGGGCACGGGCGACGCACTGACGCATCGCGTATATATATATATATATATATATATATATATATATATATATATATATATATATATATATATATATATATATATATATATATATATATATATATATATATATATAAATATATATATATATGCATACCACTGGGAACCAAGCCTCGTTCTGAGGTAAGGACAAAGGCATATGGTCTGTCCAATCTGTTGTATTTTTGCATTTAAATGTCAAACCTGTAATATGTTATGCAAATCAGATATTGCATTCTTTTTGGACTTTGTATACCCTTCCCTTGATTGATTGTCTCCCTCCCCCTTTTTTTTTTGTTTTTTTTTCTTGCCCAATAAACTTTCGTTTGGGAAAAAAAACTTGGGACCATTTCCTGGTTATTTATAGACAATCCACAGGGATGAGCACACGATGTGGATATACATATAGATAGAGGAATGTGGAGTTATTCACTTTATTGTGCTACTCCTTGTTGTAATTGTCTCCAAACGTTTTTTTTTTTTTTTGGTGCAATATCTACTATAAATTTATTTCCCTCCCATTCTGATTTACTCTCGGGACAAGGATGTAGTCAAAGCATGCCTCCCGGCTGATGCATTTCTATCTGTCATATCTGCTTAAAATGCACACGCACATTGGCTGTAGTTTCTCTTGCCTTCTGCTACCAAGACAGTCACATGGTCAGTCCTTGGGTTATCGGGGCTCCTGCATTCTGGAGATGCGAAAACAAATTTCTTCTGCATCCCATTCTGTGAGCCCCCAGTGAGGTTTCCCCCACTTTAGCAATGGCAGATGACAGACACAAGGGAACTAGGGTGAAATAACACAAGTTCTGCAGATGGCCTACAGGAAACTCACAACTCCACTCAGGGTGAAAGCATTTTTCCTTGTCCCCGGTCAAAGTCCTATTATGACAATGCTCTCTTGCTCTGACTTTAGCTCC
The DNA here is from genome assembly GCA_037952925.1 of Lithobates clamitans. NCBI lineage: Eukaryota > Metazoa > Chordata > Amphibia > Anura > Ranidae > Lithobates > Lithobates clamitans. The sequence continues at coordinate 70,712 of JBBGZY010002166.1, forward strand.
ATCTCAGGCACTCATCATTTGGCCTATTTGACTGTAGCACCCTGATGTTTAGGCAGCGTTGCTATTAAATTTATTTGCCAAGTGATAGTTGCCTTGGCCAAATGTTAGGAGGTCAATTGATTTCACTCTAATTCTGGATTTGCTGCACTTATCTCTTCTTCTGTCACTAGATGGCCAGGTATCTGGTGACATTAGATAAGACGAGGGCATTGCAAGGACAGATTAGGAATGAATGGGGTGTCTCAGCCAATAGGCGGGGATTTTCTTGGGTCCCTTGGCCTGCTGGGAGAACCTATTTATTTGGGTGGGGTCAGGTGATCGGGGTTCTGTACTACCTGAACAGCTGTCTAGGTGAACGTGTGTTGTATTGCCCCAGGCTGCTAGGCCAGAAACCTAAGGCCTATCCCAGGGATATCTGGTTGCTAGGCTATCTGAGAGCCTATCCAGAAATAGTGCAGGTTTGGGACTGCGGTCTTGTAGTCCAACCAGAAGTAACGGTTCTGCCAGCCGGGGGAACCAGTCGTGGTCGGAGGTAGAGGGGAAGCTGTCGCCAAAAAGGGACCATCCACCTTGTTACTGGAGACCACAGTGAGTAAGCTGAGGTCAGTACCAGAGCAGACTTCTCACCAACCGGGGACGGTGAAGAAGTGGGAAAGCATCAGCAAGTGCCAAGTCAGGGACCCAGCGGGACAGCAGAGGTGACACTTGTGGAGTGCCAAACCAGGGACCTAACGTGTCCGCAAGGGTGAAGCTTGAGGAGTATCTGTGAGTGCCAAGCCAGGGACCCAGCAGGGAAGCAGAGGTAACGCATGAGGAAGATACTGAGTGAGAAGATTGGAAGACCTCAGGGGATCCAGTGGCAGTGGATCAGGGAGTCTAGTGAAAGACTGAGAGCTGGGTGGAGTGAAGTTCTACAATAGGAGATTGTAGAAGAAGTGGAAGACTTCATTGCAACCTTTGTTATTTTATTTTATTTATTTATTTCAGGTACTTATATAGCGCCATCAATTTACGCAGCGCTTTACATATACATTGTACAGTCACATCAGTCCCTACCCTCAAGGAGCTTACAATCTAAGGTCCCTAACTCACATTCATACATACTAGGGCCAATTTAGACAGGATCCAATTAACCTACCAGCATGTCTTTGGAGTGTGGGAGGAAACCAGAGTACCCGGAGGAAACCCACGCAGGCACAGGGAGAACATGCAAACTTCAGGCAGGTAGTGTCATGTTTGGGATTGAAACCAGCAACCCTTCTTACTGCTAGGCGAGAGTTCAACCCACTGCACCACTGTGTTGGAAACTGTTACAAGATTGTTGCTACAGGAGACAGCGTTCCTACTCATGCAGGTGTGGTGTCTGGCTGGATGCCTTTGCCTGCATGGCTGTCTGCCTATAGAAGTCTCAGAGTCTGCCTGGGAGTGGGAGTGGTCAGAGTAGCAGTGGGTGTGACCATCTGTGCTCCAGTTCTGAGGTGCCTCCCCTGCGTCCAGGCAGAATGTTCTGGAAGAGGAGGCTGGGCCTAGAGCTGGAGTGGCAGGCAACTCATGTGGGAGCCCTGACCAATCCCTAACTGGTGTTGGCAGGGGGCGGGCCTCCTATATAAGTTGAGGTCACATGCTGCTGGGGAGTAGTAGTCGACTGGGTGACGTGAGGAATGGAGTGGTAGACAGCCGCAGGAGTACACCCCTATCTGGGGGGGGGGTAGCGATTGCAGGAGGAGGCCCGGGGAGAACTGTGAGGGAACATTGCCTCTACACGGTCATTGGCAATGTCTCTGTCACCACACGGCCGGTGGCAGGGAACTCCTGGAGCAGAGGAAAAGCTGTTGGAATGCATGGTCCGGACAAGTTCCTCATCAAGGACTCAGGGCTGGAAGGTCGGTGAGTGTTACCACAGTGGATGGCTGGAGGTGCCAGGGAATCTGGAAGGAAACTCTGCTTCTACATGGTCACAGCAGTGTCTTAATCATGCACACGGTGGATGGCGAAGAGTCCTGGATCAGAGAAGAGACTGTGGGGAGTTGTGTCAAATCAGTGTGGCCGGATGGCACATGGTTTGCAAGATGGACTGGCTGGGAGCAGTAGTCCATTTCCTAGAAGATAGACTTTAACCTACTAGGCCTCCTGGGAGAGGTTCTGCAGGCCTCAGGCCTCGTAGTAGCAAGTCACTAGAGCCAGTAGAGGGGCTTATTCAGAGTGAGTTCATACTACCCATTAGAAGAGGATGTGTAACTACAAGTTGTGCAGGAGGAAACCAGTTGTACAAGAAGAAGCAAGTTTGGGCAGGAGGTAAAGAGATCTAAGACCATTGCTTTTACATGGTCAAAAGTGATGTTTTTGTCCCTCACACGGTGATGGATGGAGAACTCTTAAGCCCCATACACACTATCAGATTTTCTGCTGAGTTTTTCCATCAGATTTACCAAAACCATATAATATGAGGTCAAACCTTAGGAGTTTCAATGTGTGTGCAATCAGGCAGGGCCCTTGCACTACATGGTTTTGGTAAATCTGAAGGAAAAACTCAGCAGAAAATCTGATAGTGTGTATGGGGCTTAAGGAACAGCAGGGAGCTGCAGGAGAAGATTTCTACTTAGTCAAGTGTTCACATCCTATCTTCAGTCTCTAACTATGATCAAAGTATATTGAAATCTGTAAATATGATGGCAATGATTAATTCTATGGGCATCCCATATCCCTATCCAAGTTGTACCCCCCCAATAAAACAACACAAACAAACCTCGCAAATGACTCTTCATTGTCTCTGGAACGGATGCATGAAGTCTGGCAGAGGGATGATTTGGCAGATTGTTTGTATGTAGTGCCAACACCATGACTACATATATATGGGCCTAACTGTATATACCGCCTACGGGTGGGAAGTGTTAATCATCAAAAAAAAAATATGTTATTTTCTTTGCATGTGATTGGGTAGTCTTTGCAAACTGAGATTTAATTTTTGTCTTCCTTCATTTACTAAGGTAAGTGTCCATTTCTCTCACCAGGTGTTTTTTTCAAATGAAAACTCCAAAAACATGAAAACCATTGAAAATGAATTTGAGAAATTCCTGAAGCAGCAGGTAACAAAACAGAACACTCATTACCTGATATTCCTATATATATATATATATATATATATATTTTTTTTTTTGTTTATGAATTTTCAATATTTGCCAATAGAATATCAGTGTGACAAATACTCTCTCAGACCTTGCACAGAGATTTTCCTGCTCTGGGACATCAATCTAAGCACTAGCAGACTGAAAGGGACCATAACTGGGGGCAGGTCAACTTGTCAGTCAACCCTTTACACGTAGCGTAGTCGCCACCACTTGTTTTAAATGCAAGCACGCAAAGTTCACAGCATCTGCTGTTGTAATTATGACTTCTAAAAAAAAATGTCCATCACTCGCTGCCCCTCTCAGATAGGAATGTAACAGAGTTTACACCATGATAGTGCCCACAAAGAGGTGGAGGTCATAACTTCTAGTTGGAGAACTCAGAAATTTTAGCTTAATGTTAGCGGCCGCCCACCGTAGATTAACTGCGGCAGGGCGGCCGCTCTGCACCAGATCACGTATCTTTATAGCGCAGAGGTGATCAAATGCCACCATAAAAAAAAGCTCTATTTGTGGGGGAAAAATTACATAAGTTTTATTTGGGTACAACGTCGCACGACCGCGTAAATGTCAGTTAAAGTAACGCAGTGCCGTATCGCAAAAAAATGGCCTGGTCATAGGAAGGAAATAGTTACAGAAAAAAATGTATTACAGACACAGAAATAAGCCACAGTAAAATAAAAAAATACTTAGTGATACTAAAGCTAAAATTGCTTTTTTTACCTGTATGCATTCCTTTCATAAATACCCATTCTCTCCACATAGTTTGTGGTTTGTCAGACCTCCATTATTGTAACACACAAAGCTTATGCCGCGTACACACAAGTGGAAATTTTGCCAGCAAAAGTCCGATGAGAGCTTTTGGTCGGAAAATGCGACCGTGTGTATGCTCCATCAGGCTTTTGCTGGCGGAATTCCAGCCAGCAAAAGATTGAGAGCATGTCCTCTATTTTTCGGTCGGAAAAAGTTCCTAGCCGAAAATGCGATCGTCTGTATGCAATTCCGACGCGCCAAAAAAACACGCATGCTCGGAAACAATTCGATGCATGCTCGGAAGCATTGAACTTCATTTTCTCGGCTCGTCGTAGTGTTGTACGTCACCGCGTTCTTGGCGGTCGAAAGTTCAGAGCACTTTTGTGTGACCGTGTGTATGCAAGGCAAGCTTGAGCGGAATTCCGTCAGAAAAACCATCCAAGATTTTTCTGATGGAAATTCTGCTCGTGTGTAGGGATGAGCCGAACACCCCCTGTTCGGTTCACACCAGAACATGCGAACAGGCAAAAAATGTGTTCAAACACGAGAACACCGTTAAAGTCTATGGGACACGAACATGAATAATCAAAAGTGCTAATTTTCAAGGCTTATATGCAAGTTATTGTCATAAAAAGTGTTTGGGGACCTGGGTCCTGCCCCAGGGGACATGGATCAATGCAAAAAAAAGTTTTAAAAACGGACGTTTTTTCGGGAGCAGTGATTTTAATAATGCTTAAAGTCAAACAATAAAAGTGTAATATTCCTTTAAATTTCGTACCTGGGGGGTGTCTATAGTATGCCTGTAAAGGGGTGCATGTTTCCTGTGTTTAGAACAGTCTGACAGCAAAATTACATTTTCAAAGGAAAAAAGTCATTTAAAACTACTCGCGGCTATTAATGAATTGCCGGTGCGACAATACACATAAAAGTTCATTGATAAAAACTGCATGGGAATTCCCCACAGGGGAACCCCGAACCAAAATTTTTTAAAAAATTACATGGGGGGTCCCACTAAATTCCATACCAGGCCCTTCAGGTCTGGTATGGATATTAAGGGGAACCCCGGACAAAATTTAAAAAAAACGCCGTGGGGTCCCCCTAAAAATCCATACCAGACCCTTATCCGAGCACGCAACCTGGCAGGCCGCAGGAAAAGAGGGGGGGACGAGAGAGCGCCCACCCTCCTGAACCATACCAGGCCACATGCCCTCAACATTGGGAGGGTGCTTTTGGGGTAGCCCCCCAAAACACCTTGTCCCCATGTTGATGAGGACAAGGGCCTCATCCCCACAACCCTGGCCAGTGGTTGTGGGGGTCTGTGGGCGGGGGGCTTATCACAATATGGAAGCCCCCTTTAAGAAGGGGGCCCCAGATCCCGGCCCTCCCCCATGTGTGAACCCTTTTCACAAAAAAATTTCACAAAAAAACTGTCAAAAATGTTAAAAATGACAAGAGACAGTTTTTGACAATTCCTTTATTTAAATGCTTCTTTCTTCTTTCTTTTATCTTCCTTCAGTTTCTTCCTCCATCTTCTTCTTCTTCTGGTTCTTCCTCCGGTGTTCTCATCCGGCATCTTCCTCCGCGGCGTCGACGTCTTCTTCCCTTCTTCTTCTCATCGGGCCGCTCCGCATCCATGATGGCATGGAGGGAGGCTCCCGCTCTTCTCTTCATCTTCTTCTCTTCATCTTCTTTTCGGGCCGCTCCGCATCCATGATGGCATGGAGGGAGACTCCCGCTGTGTGACGCTTCTCCTCTTCTGACGGTTCTTAAATAACAAGGGGTGAGGCCACCCGGTGACCCCGCCCCCCTCTGACGCACGGTGACTTGACGGGACTTCCCTGTGGCGTCACGGGGAGTGCCACAGGGAAGACCCGTCAAGTCACCGTGCGTCAGAGGGGGCGGGGTCACTGGGTAGCCCTGCCCCCTTTATTTAAGAACCGTCAGAGGAGAAGAGGAGATACATACTGTCCCTGGTTTTATTGAGGCTGGCAACCCTGATGGGGCCCCTTAGTGACATGGGGCCCTCAGGCAGTTTTTTTTTTAGGGAGGTCCTACAGGGAAACGGCCTTCAAAAGGCTTGTGATCTCTGTGATGATGTTCATCCCCATTCCTAATCTAAAACATTTTACTTAACATTGCAACTTTCTTTTCTAAACAAAAACATTCATTATGAGGAAAGGTTGTTGGGCTATTGCTTGGTCAGTGACAATGACAGTTAATGAACATGTACAACATTTCTAGGACCACTCTACTCTGCAATTGTTGGACATGCCTATTCCCTGCCCACCCACTCCCATACCTGCAAACAGGCTGAGTGTAATTGGCACAGAACACGCCCAGCTGTCCATCTATGATCATCCCAAAACAAGTTCCTTTGATCGGACGTTTTAGGGGGAATCATGGGAAATGTAGCTCTCTATGGGAGAAGCAGCAGCACACTTCTCAGAAATGAGGGGCTAGCTCTGTGAAACTCCTCCTAGAATCAGTATTGAGATCCTGTAGTGGAAGCACGCAATGGTGATAATAAAGGACAATTCTAAGTTGGGTGAGAATCACGATGAAAATTAGTAATATGTGGAGTAATGTGATGCCTCTTTGTGAGGTGGGTCCTTGGGGAGACCAAGGGACCCTCTCGGCTACCAATGACCTATTGGTGTATTGAGAGCAGTTTAAATATAAGGCTACAGTGCATCTGGAAAGTATTCACGGCGCTTCACTTTTTCCACATTTTGTTATGTTACAGCCTTATTTTATGCACTCCATTTTCTCTGTCACAATTGCACTAATACGGCTACAATCACCTCAAGTATGATGGAAGATACTGCATATAGCCGTATGAAGAAGCAGTTAACCAACCTGATCACAAAGCAAACACAGGTCAACAGCAACATCTTCTTTCTCTCAAGATGCAAAAAGAGGAATCTCATACCACAAGGTCTCCGGATTAAAAAACCTTGTGCAAATACACTGAACTCTCCTTATGCAGAAGGACTCTGCAGACGTACCAGCGAAAGGTTAAGGAACCACCTCATTCATAAACTGTATGGTAAAAGGGAAACAATCAGGAATCCAAAGCAGTTGGTGTTTGAAACCTCAACACCATTGGACCCTACAAGCATCAACCTAAGAATGAAATTGAAACCTTACAATGACAACTGCAAAAACTTGCCATGAACAGGAAGCAAAAAAAATCTCCAAAAGCTACATCAAGAGCAGACCTTTTGGATACAACCTAAACAACACAAAACAAACACAACTTCTATAACTCCTGCTATCAGCAACTTGGAACCCGATCCAGAATCCCAACGTATCCCTTGTGTAAATGCTGACCTGACGGAAAATGTGGATATAACTGAGGAACTCGGAATCATAAATTTGTCAAATCATAAACTTTCCACACCAGAAAGAACAGTCCTCTCCAAAGGCCTCCCATTCTGCCCAACCACCAAATTCGAGAATTTACAGGTCAGATATGGAGGAATTCTTTAGGAGATTAGGGCTCAAAGAATATTTTCACAGTAAGGAAATGAATCCTAGGACAATAGGAGGTGACAAAAAGAAAAAGAACAGCAACTTCACACCTCCACAAGGACGTAACCCCAAACTGGATACCAATATTGACAGCTTCAGGCTGCGAGTCACATCCCTGATATCCACCCAGCAAAAGAAAATATTATACAACCTTTCACCACTAGAGCGAAGAGCTGTACATGATCTGCTCAACAATCAGGCCATAACCATCAAACCAGCAGATAAAGGGGGAGCAGTCGTTGTGATGGATACAGACAAATATATACAAGAGGGCCAGAGGCAGCTGGCAAATACTACTTACTACAAAAAACTGGATTATGATCCGACCCAGGATTTTACTAAGCAATTAAAAGGTCTCATTAGAACAATTCCAAGCCACCTACATTCAGAACTCATCAATGCGATTCCAGATAATCCAGAAATTGGAGACTTCTACATGTTGCCCAAGATTCACAAGCCAGGAAATCCAGGCAGACCCATCATAACAGGTATGAATACACTTACCGAACATATCTCAGGCCTTGTAGAAAACATGTTAAAACCTTTAGTCGTGAACACTGCGAATTTCCTGCAAGACACCACTGATTTTCTGAACAAGCTTAACAATATACAACAATTACCACCTAATACACTTCTAGTCACTATGGATGTAGAATCTCTGTACGGTAACATCCCTCACAAGGATGGGTTGGCGGCATGTCACAGATTCTTATCATCCTCACCAGACCACAAATACACTGCTGAGGATGTGACACGGCTCATTGAATTCATTCTTATACATAACTACTTCACTTTCAGCAATAACATCTATCTCTAGTGTATGGGTACTGCAATGGGAAGTAAAATGGCACCCCAATATGCAAACTTATTTATGGCTGACCTGGAGGACAATTTCCTGAACAGCATACAACAAAAGCCATACAGATATTATCGCTATATTGATGATATCTTCATGATATGGCCTGAAGGTGAAGAAAATCTAAAACAATTTTTCTCATTTTTCTCATTGATCAGACCCAGACTTGAACCCGATTGATCATCTCTAAAGAGATCTGAAAATGGCTGTGCACTGACGCTCCCCATCCTACCTGATGGAGCTTGAGAGGTTCCTTCAAAGAAGAATGGGAGAAACTGCCCAAAAATAGGTGTGCCAAGCTTGTAGCATCATACTCAAAAAGACTTGAGGCTGTAATTGGTGCCAAAGGAGCTTCACCAAAGTATTGAGCAAAGGCTGTGAATACTTATGTACAGTACATGTGATTATTTTTATTTATTTTCATTCCTTTTTTTTTTTAAATAAATTTGAATTTCAAATGATTTTCTTTCACATTGTCATTATGGGGTATTGTTTGTAGAATTTTGAGGAAAATAATGAATTTAATCCATTGGGAATAAGGCTGTAACATAACAAAATGTGGAAAAAGTGAAGTGCTGTAAATACTGGATGCCCTGTAAGTAACCATTAAACCTCCCCTCTCGATATGGTTATCCATCTGACTGTTGGCTGCCTGGAGATATTTTTATTGCCATCTAATATAATGGGAACATTCATTAGCCACTGACGTAGCCTTCATATGTGAAGCATATTGTGTTTTCCAATGTACCGCATGCATCCTTTGGTGTCATTTTCTTTATTTTTATTTGCATAAAAATTTTATTGAAAATTTTGGAATAGAATATAAACATAAATGACTCTATGAGCCCAAAATAGTTACATACAGTCAGGTTCATAAATATTGGGACATTGACACAATTCTAATCTTTTTGGCTCTATACACCCCCACAATGGGTTTGAAATGAAATGAACAAGATGTGCTTTAACTGCAGACTTTCAGCTTTAATTTGAGGGTATTTACATCCAAATCAGGTGAACGGTGTAGGAATTACAACAGTTTATATATGTGCCTCCCACTTTTTAAGGGACCAAAAGTAATGTGACAGATTAACAATCATCCATCAAACTTTCACTTTTTAATACTTGGTTGCAAATCCTTTACAGTCAATTACAGCCTGGAGTCTGGAACGCATAGACATCACCAGACGCTGGGTTTCATAGCCTTCACAGTTCTGGAACAACATCCTATGGACAGATGAGACCAAGATCAACAGATTGGTAATCTGTCCCATTACTTTTGGTCCCTTAAAAAGTGGGAGGCACATATACAAACTGATGTAATTCCTACACCGTTCACCTGATTTGGATGTAAATACCCTCAAATTAAAGCTGAAAGTCTGCAGTTAAAGCACATCTTGTTCGTTTTATTTCAAATCCAGTGTGGTGGTGTATAGAGCCAAAAAGATTAGAATTGTGTCGATGTCCCAATATTTATGGACCTGACTGTATGTTATATTTCTGTTCTGCTGAAATCTACCTGTCTAAACTTCAAGCCTATTCTCAGATGGGGTAACAATGTTTAGCTGTACACACCCTAGGACAGTGATGGAGAACCTTGGCACCCCAGATGTTTTGGAACTACATTTCCCATGATGCTTACCTACTGTGCAGAGTGCATGAGCATCATGGGAAATGTAGTTCCAAAACATCTAGGGGTGCCAAGGTTCGCCATCACTGCCCTAGGAGAGGGAAAGAAGAACTCCAGAACACAAACGACCAACAAAAAAAAAAGGGGGGGGGGAGAATGGGGAGGATGGAAGAATGAGCTTTATTAGTCCTGGCCTATAGCGGAACAACTTTCTCTATCAATCTCATCAGAACTTATTGTGTAAAAGTGGAAATACATGGGTGAGAGGCCACAGATCTAATGCTAATGAACCATGTTTAGCAAGTGGCTCCAAATCTTCCAATCTCCTTTGGTCGTTACCTTCAGTAGCAGGTAAAAATTAAGTGGATCCCCTTACTCTCTGGGACTAGGAAAAAAAAGGGGGGGGGTGTAGGGAAAAAGGGGGAGGGGAGGAAGAGGATAAGGGCGTAATGAGGAGAGGGGGTGAGGGAATCACCGCCTACCATCTCCAGCTTCCAGTGGTCAGAACACTAAAGTGCGTCACGCCAGTAGCGCAAGCCCGATTCTGCCTTTAAGTTCGGGGGTACTTGCCCCAGTTGAGAATCAGTTTGCATTATTTATAAGGTCTTGGTATAGTTGGGAGCTTTTAAAGGCTGTCCAGGCTTCCCATATAGCAGTGAATTTGGAAATATTATCCAAGGCAATATATAGACCAGTTCCTTCATCTCAGCGACACGATTCATTTGAATAAACCATTCAGTCATGGAAAGCGGGGATGAAGACTGCCAATGGACTGGTATACACATCCTAGCAGCGTTAATCATATGCATAGCAACCAGTGGCGGTTGGTGCTCAAAATTTTAGGGGGGGGGGGTGCAAACAAACTGAAAAAAAAAAACATCGATTGCAGACTCTGTGCCATCAAACGCAGCTACTGTGCCCATCAATTGCTGCCACTGTGCCCATCAAACGCAGCCACTGTGCCCATCAAACGCAGCCACTGTGCCCATCAAATGAAGCCACTGTGCCCATCAAACGCAGCCACTGTACCCATCAATTGCCACTACTGTGCCCCATCAAATGCTGCCAGTGTGTCCATCAGTTGCCGCTACTGTGCCCCATCAAATGCTGCCAGTGTGCATCGCCCGGCACTTACCTGTCTCGCAGCGGGTCAGCGGCGGTGTCCTGCACGCTCCTCAATGTCTTCTTCCGTCCTCTCGATCAGGCGTTTAATCCCAGCTCCTGACATTTCAGCCAATCAGGTGACAGGTAACAGACCCAAGCACCTGACTGGCTGAGAGGCATTTCAGTGTTAGCAAAGTGAATTCCTTCGCTTTGCTAACACAACGCTAAGTGAACAGCGAACGCACAGTATTGCGCCCACCGTTCACCTTTTTTTGGGCGCCTACGGCTCTAATTGGGTGCTTCCAAAAACACCCCCGCCTCTGTAATTCAGGTGCCCGGCGCCCGAAAAGGGGCCGGACACCTGAATGGGGGGTGTCAGCGGCGACCATAGAGAGATTCATGCAGTGCATGAATCTCTCTATGGTGATAGAGCGGTGCCAGGAGAGAGGGGGCGGCGCTCCTGCACCCTTTATGGACGCACCGCCACTGATAGCAACCGACTTATAGTACCATTTTTTTTTAAAGTATTTTAGCTAGATGTAGGAGATCCTGTGCTGGGCAAAACTCCAGCAGGAGCAAGGACACCGTTATTGTCAAATCGTGCACTTGATGCCAGAAGGGTTGGAGTGTCGGGCAGTCCCACCAAATATGGAGAAATGTACCCGGGTTCTTTGCCACAACGCCCGCATTGATCAGAAAAAGAGGGGGGAGAATTTATAAATCAGGTCCGGGGGTTTGGTGTCATTTTTCTAGTCTGCTCCATTTCCCACGGACTGATATCCTTGTTTTGGGATCCAATATGTGTCTCCTCATAATCTGAGCTGACATGATGTGTTCACTAGGCTTTGAGTCGGATAAAGAAACATTGAATCCCTAAAGAAGTGGCTGTAGCCACGAAACGCATGAGAATTTTTTCAACCTGACTGTTGCTATTTGTGTTTTTTATGTATAGTAGGAGTATATTGTCCACCTTTTTTATGTATAGTGGGAGTATATTGCCCACCTTTTTTATGTATAGTGGGAGTATATTGTCCACCTTTTTTATGTATAGTGGGAGTATATTGTCCACCTTTTTTATGTATAGTGGGAGTATATTGCCCACCTTTTTTATGTATAGTGGGAGTATATTGTCCACCTTTTTTATGTATAGTGGGAGTATATTGCCCACCTTTTTTATGTATAGTGGGTTTATATTGCCCACCTTTTTTATGTACATTTTTTTTTTAATGCTTTTGTAATAAAGATATGATGTTTTAGAATATATTTGGTATGTTGATGATGTTAGACATACTAAGGCAGTGATGGCGAACCTTGGCACCCCAGATGTTTTGGAACTACATTTCCCATGACGCTCAACTACACTGCAGAGTGCATGAGCATCATGGGAAATGTAGTCCTAATGCCCCGTACACACGGTCCGATTTTCCGACGGAAAATGTTCGATGGGAGCTTGTTGTCGGAAATTCCGACCATGTGTAGGCTCCATGGGACATTTTCCATCGGAATTTCCGTCGCACAAAATTTGAGATCTGGATCTCAAATTTTCAGACAACAAAATCCTTTGTCAGAAATTCCGACCGTTCGTACACAATCCCGACGCACAAAGTTCCACGCACGCTCGGAATCAAGCAGAAGAGCCTCACTGGCTATTGAACTTCATTTTTCTCGGTTCGTCGTACGTCTTATACGTCACCGTGTTCTGGATGTTCGGAATTTCCGACAAGATTTGTGTGACCGTGTGTATGCAAGACAAGTTTGAGCTAACATCTGTCGGGAAAAAAATCCATGGATTTTGATGTCGGAATGTGCGATCGTGTGTACGGGGCATTAAACAGCTGGGGTGCCAAGGTTTGCCATCACAGTACTAAGGGGTCATCACTAAACACCCGTGATTCCCTATCTTTCTATTTTTTTAATGTGTGCTTCCTTTATTTTTACTCTAGCTCACCTGTTTCTTTTTACAAATTTTGGGCTTGATGCCATTGTCATGGCACCAAATTTTCTATTTCCGTACCAAGCTGGACAAATACAACATGTGATCATTTCACTGTCCTTTTCTTCCTACAGCTCACTGCTTCTCCGTTCAGTGTGTGGCCATCTGAAATGAGGACCAGGGTCAGCCAGCAGTTTATAGCTCTTCTGAATAAATATGAGAAAGTCTTGAAAGTAGGGAACAATGAGGAGAAGGAGACGTTCATGAACGAGATGAGGTCTCTCTTGGAAGAAAAACAAGAACATTTCTGCACTGAATATTCAAAGCTCTTCAACAAGTACTCGGTGAGTTTTCACTGTGTCTTAGGAGGTGGAGTCGTGGGCTTGGCCGGTGCGATTGCAGGCCCAGCAGGAGCTGGGATTGGGGCGAGCGTTGGAGTGGCTATTGGAGCAGGCATATTTTATGCACGTGAAAAATAATAAAAACATAAAGCTGAGTGCAGGCCAGAGCCAACCCCAGAAGACATCCAACATCTGGTGGACAACAAGGACGGACCCCCATTCTTGGAAAATGTTGCATTATTGAATTACTTTATTTCTGAACTGTTCGCTTTATTGGTTTACTCTCTAAAAAAACTATTACTATATGTACAGTATATTGACATTAATTAGGTTACTATTTAGTTCTAAATGAAGAAAGAACAAATTGGCACCACATCCCAATATTGATTAGAGAAAATATAAAGAATTTGGGGGACTTTATAGGTGTGAATAAATACAAAATATGTTTTAAAAAAATATTTGAATATTTTTTGTACATCATTAAAATTCATTTGATAAAACTGATGGGTTTCATATATATATACAAAAAAGGAATGAATATTTTGAAAAAAAAAATTACTTTCTGCTATAAAACATATCCAATAAAAACAAATTTCTTTCTTCTTCTGCTACATGTCCTTGGTAAAAAAAAAAATTCCCAATAAGTGTATATTAATTGGTTTGCGTGAAAGTCATAGCGTCTACAAACTATGATATATATAGTGGAATTTTTTTTTTTTGTTATACTGGTAATGGTGGGGATCATCGACTTATAAAATGAGGTGATGGTCATTTGTCATCGTATCCTGTGGTTTGTAGTTGGACGATCTTCATGCACTGAGGGCACTGATCACCCTGCAAACCCCTAAGGCAGGGATGTGCAATTAGCGGACCTCCAGCTGTTGCAAAACTACAAGTCCCATCATGCCTCTGCCTCTGGGTGTCATGCTTGTGGCTGTCAGAGTCTTGCTATGCCTCATGGGACTTGTAGTTCTCCAACAGCTGGAGGTCCGCTAATTGCATATCCCTTATCCAACAGCGGTATGCACAGCTTTCTGGGTAGTACAGGGAGGAGGTGAGAAACAGGAGAAGGTGCCGGCTGTGCTCTCTCCCTCCTGTCTGTATACAGTACAGGAGCTAACACAGGATTGCTCTCTGATCAGACTATAGAGGGCTTGATTACCTGCCACTGATTCCTCACCAGACTGCTCCTGTCCTAGCAGCAGAACCTGTGGGTGTAGTTGAGGCAGCCAGAATCTCTCATTGCAGCTAACAGGGAGGATCTGTTTGAAATCCAACTCGCTCCTCCCCCCCTCCCCAGCAGGGGAGCTTGAGCCAATCAAGGAGCAGGAGAGTCTGAGCCAATTGGAGCATGAGAAAGCAAATTTGCTGTGCTGCAAAGCCTCATATGCCGCGTACACCCGATCGGAAATTCCGACAAGAAAAGTCCGATGTGAGCTTTTGGTGGGAAATTCCGACCGTGTGTACGCTCCATCGGACTTTTGCTGTCGCAATTTCCACCAAAAAAAGATTGAGAGCAGGTTCTCTATTTTTCCGACGGAAAAAGTTCCTATCGGAAATTCCGATCGTCTGTAGCAATTCCGACGCGCAAATTTCCTATGCATGCTCGGAAACAACTCGACGCATGCTCGGAAGCATTGAACTTCATTTTCTCGGCTCGTCGTAGTGTTGTACGTCACTGCGTTCTTGGCGGTCGAAAGTTCAGAGAACTTTTGTGTGACCGTGTGTATGCAAGGCAAGCTTGAGCGGAATTACGGCGGAAAAAACAGCCAAGGTTTTTCCGACGGAAACACCGATCGTGTGTACGGGGCAAAAGAATTTGAAGTTTTCTCAGAGGAAGAACACAATACAAGTGTATAGAGGACAGATGGACTCTAAACTATAGGAGTTGAGATCCCTATATACAGAGGAGGATAGATAGGGCTGTTTTTCCCAGGCAAACTGAGAGCAAAGGACATAGTCCAAGAAAGAGAGCATCAACGATGGAGCTGGTGTCGGGATCTGTGCCTCATATCTGAGGGAGGAAGGTCTTTTGCGAGAAGTCGAGCTAAGACGAAAAAGAGTGCTGCACAGGGGCTTCTTTTGGGACCTGGCAGCTGGATCTGCTAACTGCCAAGTGTGGAACAGGACCTGTCGCCTGCTAGGTGGTAACTGGGGAGTATGGTGAATACTGTGAGTAACTGGTGAGTACTGTGAGTAACTGGTGAGTAACTAGTGAGTACCTGGGGAGTACTGAGTAACTGATGAGTGCCGCGAGTAACTTGTGAGCACCATGAGATTCACTGAGTGTAACTGGGAGTACAAGGACTATGCGAGCTATGAGATAAGGGATCAAGAGGAGAGGACGCAAAGGGGCCGTGTAAATTAGGAATAGAATAAATTAGAGTCAGGAAGTGCGTTTAACAGTTAATCGTGCAGAGAAAAATTCCTAATCTTTTAGGAGTATTCCCATTAAATTAGTGGGAACGATGTCCAACGCGTATGGAAATGCGACTCGTGCACATCTTGTGACATGTATGCGTTCCTTGAGGATCAGATCGAGGGCGAATACTGCTGCACCAAATGTGAGCCTTTTCAAATGGTGAGAGTACAGTGCATGCATCCTTTATAAGCAGCCAGTGCCACACTCACACAGGTACTCGTTGACGACCCTCTGCTGCATGTGCAGCCGCTGCAGCATTGCCAAAGTCGAGTTCCACCTGGTGGGCATGTCACAAATCAGGCGGTTTACGGGCAGGTGGAATTCACGCTGAATTTCAGCCAACTGAGCACTGGCTGTGTATGACCGCCTGAAATGGCTACACACTCTTCTGGCCTGCTTTAGCTGATCTTCCAACCCTGGGTACCAGGGGCGTTGGGAGGGCGGGGCTTGGGGGGCTGGAGCCCCGAAAAGCCCCGAGTCTCAGGCATGCAGCTCTCTATTGTTAGCCCCGAGTGGCGAGCGGCGGGACCGATCTGATCCTGAGCGCCGCCGAGTGTGGCCGAGCGCGGCCGAGTGCCATAGCAGGTCCCGCCTTCTTGAGCCTGAAACGCCTATGATGGACATCCCACTGGTCCAATCCGGGGACATCCATCATAGGTGCTGCAGGCTCCAGAAGGTGGGAATTACAATGTGGCCGCCACGCCACATCCCAGCTCGGCGCTCGGGCGAGCGGCTCCCCTCTCTTCCTCTGACAACTGACTGCCTGGCTGCTGTGACACCGCACACCACAGCTGAGCTGAGGTAGGTCAGACAGTATATGTAAATGTCAGTGTAGGTAGGTCGGTCAGTGTAGGTAGGTAGGTCAGTGTATGTATGTAGGTCAGTGTATGTAAGTCAGGCAGGTCAGTGTAGGTAGGCCAGTGTATGTAGGTCAGTGTATGTAGGTCACTACCGTCAGTGTATGTAGGTCACTACCGTCAGTGTATGTAGGTCATGTAGGTCAGGTAGGTCAGTGTAATGGTCAGTGTCAGGCAGGTGAGTTTAGTGGTCAGCATTGATGGGCATTGGTAAGTCACACAACCCCACCACCCAGCAAAAACACCCTGCGCTATACCATCATCCCTGTCAGTGGAGGCTGCTGAGAGGTCATAAGGTATAGCAGGGGCATACTGAGGTGAGTGAGGAGGAGGAACAGATTTGCGCCCCTTTTGTGTGGCTTTCAGGTGCACTTGCCAACAGGCTGAGTGATTGGAGGATGCCTTGTCAAGCATGTGGTTTTTGTGGTTTTTGCCACGCTTGATGTGCTTGAGACAAATTTTGCAAATTGCAACAGTGCGATCGGCTGCAAACGTGCTAAAAAAGGCCCAGACAGCTGAAGTGGGCCAGGAGATAACAGCTCCACAATGTGATGGAATAGGGTGGCTGCTCTCACTCTTCCATGATGGCTGCCTCTTTGGGGTTGTGCCTCACCCTCACTTTCCTCCTCTGCTCTATCTGGCACCCAAGTCTCATCAGTGACCTCATCATCAGCATCTCCTCCATCCTTATTACCACTGGAGACAACTTGGGAATACGCTGCGACTGGGGGCACATGACTGCCAATTTCTGTACCAGTGTTCTCCCCTCTCTGTAGGCTCATGTTCCTGATTTCCTCAACCTCAGAACCAACATCTGAAACCAGTAATGTCTGTGCATCGTCAAGGGGCAAGTCACACACTCCACTGATACACTATATTATCCACTTCCCGACCGCCGCACGACTATGTACGTCCTAAGTTTGAACGGGGATATCGTTGTTATGGCAGCAGCTAGCTGCCATAACCCCGGTATCCCCGTTTTCGTGCGGCGGCCGGCTTTCAGATAAAAGTGGTCCTTGCGGCGGATTCGGCGCGAGATCACTTTTATCGGTGGCGGGAGAGGCCCCCCCCCGCCGCGATCCGGTGCCCTCCGCCGCTTACCGGAGCCGTCGGTAGCGGCGGAGGCGATCGCGTCCTTCTGCCTGGTGTGTCTGGAGACAAGTGAGGCCAAGATGGCGCTCACTCGTCTCCATGATACTGCTGGGCGGAAGCGACGTCAAAACGTCACTTCCGTCCACGCCTCTTAAAGGCATATTTTTTCAAATGTCATTTTTCTAAATGACTTTTTTTTTTTTTTTTATTGCATTTTAGTGTAAATATGAGATCTGAGGTCTTTTTGACCCCAGATCTCATATTTAAGAGGTCCTGTCATGCTTTTTTCTATTACAAGGGATGTTTACATTCCTTGTAATAGGAATAAAAGTGACACAATTTTTTTTTTTTTTAAACAGTGTAAAAATAAATAAAATATTTTAAAATAAATAATAAAAATAAAAAAAAATTTTTAAAACCCCCCTGTCCCGACGAGCTCGCGCGCAGAAGCGAACGCATACGCGAGTAGCGCCCGCATATGAAAACGCTGGTCAAACCACACATGTGAGGTATCACAGCGACCGGTAGAGCGAGAGCAATAATTCTAGCCCTAGACCTCCTCTGTAGCGCAAAATATGCAACCTGTAGAATTTTTTAAACATCGCCTATGGAGATTTTTGAGGGTAAAAGTTTGACGCCATTCCACGAGCGGGCGCAATTTTCAAGCATGACATGTTGGGTATCAATTTACTTGGCGTAACATTATATTTCACAATATAAAAAAATTGGGATAACTTTACTGTTGTTTTATTTTTTTATTCAAAAAAGTGAATTTTTTCCAAAAAAAGTGCGCTTATAAGACCGCTGCGCAAATACGGTGCAAAAAAAAGTATTGCAATGACTGCCATTGTATTTTCTAGGGTGTTAGAAGAAAAACCATATATAATGTTTGGGGGTTCTAAGTAATTTTCTAGCAGAAAAACCTGTTTTAAACGTGTAAACACCTAAAATCCAAAACGAGGCTGGTCCTTAAGTGGTTAAACTGCAGTAAAACTGCACTGAAACACTGCAATATACTGCGTCAAACGTGCAGTAACGCACAGAAATATACTTGATTAAGCAGAAGATAACGCACTGAAATATACAGTGTTGAATGGTAGAGAACGCACTGAAATATACGGTGTTAAACGGAAGAGAACGCACTGAAATATACGGTGTTAAACTTGCAGTAACTCACTGAAATATACTGCGTTAAGTGTGTAGTAACTCACTGAAATATACTGCGTTAAGTGTGTAGTAACTCACTGAAATATAGTTACATAGTTACATAGTAGGTGAGGTTGAAAAAAGACACAAGTCCATCAAGTCCAACCTATGTGTGTGATTATGTGTCAGTATTACATTACATATCCATGTATATTGCGGTCATTCAGGTGATTATCTAATAGTTTCTTGAAGCTATCAATGCTCCCTGCTGAGACCACCGCCTGTGGAAGGGAATTCCACATCCTTGCCGCTCTTACAGTAAAGAACCCTCTACGTAGTTTAAGGTTAAACCTCTTTTCTTCTAATTGTAATGAGTGGCCACGAGTCTTATTAAACTCTCTTCTGCGAAAAAGTTTTATCCCTATTGTGGGGTCACCAGTACAGTATTTGTAAATTGAAATCATATCCCCTCTCAAGCGTCTCTTCTCCAGAGAGAATAAGTTCAGTGCTTGCAACCTTTCCTCATAACTAAGATCCTCCAGACCCTTTATTAGCTTTGTTGCCCTTCTTTGTACTCGCTCCATTTCCAGTACGTCCCTCCTGAGGACTGGTGCCCAGAACTTAATATACTGTGTTAAGTGTGTAGTAACTCACTGAAATATACTACGTTAACCGGAAGGTAACGCACTGAAATATACTGCGTTAAGTGTGTAGTAACTCACTGAAATATACTGTGTTAAGTGTGTAGTAACTCACTGAAATATACTACGTTAACCGGAAGGTAACGCACTGAAATATACTGCGTTAAGTGTGTAGTAACTCACTGAAATATACTGCGTTAAGTGTGTAGTAACTCACAGAAATATACTGTGTTAAGTGTGTAGTAACTCACTGAAATATACTACGTTAACCGGAAGGTAACGCACTGAAATATACTGCGTTAAAGGGAAGTTAACGCACTGAAATATGCGGCGTTAAACTTGCAGTAACACACTCAACTGTACTGCATTAAATGGAAGGTAACACACTGCAATATACGGTGTTAAACTTGCAGTAACACACAGAAATGTACTGTGTTAAATGACAAGTAACGCACTGAAATATACAGTGTTAAACTTGCAGCAATGCACAGAAACGTACTGCGTTAAACTTGCAGTAACGCAATTAAATATACTGTGTTAAATGGTCACTACACTCACACTGACTGAACTATCCCTACATTCACACTAAACTGATATTCTACACCGACAATAGAATCAGAATAGCACACTAACTCTCTAGAAGCACTGAACAGAGCCCTGTTCTTTCTCTCTTCATGCCGATATCACACTACAAATGGCCGCTATTGAAAAGAATACTTTTATAGTGTGGGGCGGGACTAACAGCAATGAGCCATGATTGGATAGAGTCATCATGACAGCGTCAGATCATGGCTCTGACAGTGCTCTGTGCCCTGATTGGGCAAAGCTTTCATTGCTTCAGCCAATCAGGGCTTCCAATGCAACGTGCGGCGACGCAGTGCATTGTGGTCGTTCGGTGGGCCGAAATAAACGGTCAAACGCCCTGATAATTTGGTTGTTCGGCGAACGCGCGAACTTCCAATGTTCGGCTTGAACTCATGCTCGGGCTAAATCGTTCGCCCATCCCTACTTCTAAGGTAAGTATTTCATAATGTGCTAGTATGCGATGCATACTAGCACATTATGCTATTGGAATTTATTTACTAAGGGCAAATCCACTTTGCACTACAAGTGCACTTGGAAGTGCAGTGGCTGTAGATCCGAGGGGAAGCTCTGCTGATTTCTATCATCCAATCATGTGCAAGCAAAAAAATGCACATTTTTACATGTAAACATGAAGTGTTAGAACAGGCCGGGTCTTTGTGTGGTTAATAAAATACTACGTGGAATTGGTGGCGCCCCCTGTCTGTGTTCCGTGTCATGTCAGCTCCTGTCTGTATAGAGCTGTCGCAGTCGGTGACCGTGTGACACTTTCCTGGATTAACCCCGTCCGCTCCGTCTATATCCACCCCTCCCCCCCCGCTGGGCTTTCACTAATTTGGTGTTCAGGATTCGTTTTACCTTCGTCATGAAAGGGTTAATGTTATTATTATTATTGTTGTTGTTATAAATAGTGCTTAGTAATAATAATAGATATGATATCATGAAAACAATAATAAATATTGATTTCTCCATGGATGACAATTTGTGGACTGGATGATTGTAAGTATTGATCAATTCTGGTGTTTGAAAACAAAACTTTGCAGAATGACAGAGAGAGGAGGAGGAGGGGGGGGGAGGGGTGATGGAGGAGGAGGAGGGGGGAGGGGGACTGAGTGTGACACATACACAGGAAGGTGTCACATCCAGAGGACAGGAAGAAGAAGGAGAGGAAGTTCCCTATCAGGATGTCAGGAGAGATTGTGGGGAGATCGGCTGTGTGAGGACAGACATGGAGGACAGGAGGGGGGCAGACAGACCCTCCCCCCACCGGACACACAATCCAGAACCCCAGAGGAAGAGAGCCAAGAGAAGACCCCGGAGAGAGAGACCACCCAGAGCCAGAGAGACCACTCCACAACCACCCAGGTGTGACCTCCGCAACAATGGATCACTACATTCACTATATACAATGTAACACTGCCACTGATCCCTCCTTATATACAATGTATCACTACGACTGATCCCTCCTTATATACAATGTATCACTACGACTGATCCCTCCTTATATACAATGTATCACTACATTCCTTATATACAATGTAACACTGCCACTGATCCTTCCTTATATACAATGTATCACTACCACTGATCCCTCTTTATATACAATGTATCACTACGACTGATCCCTCTTTATATACAATGTATCACTGTATTCCTTATATACAATGTATCACTGTGACTGATCCCTCCTTATATACAATGTATCACTACGACTGATCCCTCCTTATATACAATGTATCACTACGACTGATCCCTCTTTATATACAATGTATCACTACGACTGATCCCTCTTTATATACAATGTATCACTGTATTCCTTATATACAATGTATCACTGTGACTGATCCCTCCTTATATACAATGTATCACTGCCACTGATCCCTCCTTATATACAATGTATCACTACGACTGATCCCTCCTTATATACAATGTATCACTGCCACTAATCCCTCCTTATATACAATGTATCACTACGTCTGATCCCTCCTTATATACAATGTATCACTACGACTGATCCCTCTTTATATACAATGTATCACTGTATTCCTTATATACAATGTATCACTGTGACTGATCCCTCCTTTATATACAATGTATCACTGCCACTGATCCCTCCTTATATGCAATGTATCACTGCGACTGATCCTTCCTTATATACAATGTATCACTGCCACTAATCCCTCCTTATATACAATGTATCACTGTATTCCTTATATACAATGTATCACTGCCACTGATCCCTCCTTATATACAATGTACCACTACGACTGATCCCTCCTTATATACAATGTATCACTACGACTGATCCCTCCTTATATACAATGTATCATTACGTCTGATCCCTCCTTATATACAATGTATCACTATGTCTGATCCCTCCTTATATACAATGTATCACTGTATTCCTTATATACAATGTATCACTGCGACTGATCCTTCCTTATATACAATGTACCACTACGACTGATCCCTCCTTATATACAATGTATCACTACGACTGATCCCTCCTTATATACAATGTACCACTACGACTGATCCCTCCTTATATACAATGTATCACTACGACTGATCCCTCCTTATATACAATGTATCACTACGTCTGATCCCTCCTTATATACAATGTATCACTATGTCTGATCCCTCCTTATATACAATGTATCACTGTGACTGATCCCTCCTTATATACAATGTATCACTACCACTGATCCCTCCTTATATACAATGTATCACTGCCACTGATCCTTCCTTATATAAAATGTATCACTGCCACTGATCCCTCCTTATATACAATGTATCACTACGACTGATCCTTCCTTATATACAATGTATCACTGCCACTGATCCTTATATACAATGTATCACTACAACTGATCCCTCCTTATATACAATGTATCACTGCCACTGATCCTTATATACAATGTATCACTACGACTGATCCCTCCTTATATACAATGTATCACTGCCACTGATCCTTATATACAATGTATCACTGCCACTGATCCCTCCTTATATACAATGTATCACTACCACTGATCCCTCCTTATATACAATGTATCACTACGACTGATCCTATTTATATACAATGTATCACTGCCACTGATCCTTCCTTATATACAATGTATCACTACGACTGATCCCTCCTTATATACAATGTATCACTGCCACTGATCCTTCCTTATATACAATGTATCACTACGACTGATCCCTCCTTATATACAATGTATCACTACCACTGATCCTTCCTTATATACAATGTATCACTGCCACTGATCCTTCCTTATATACAATGTATCACTATGTCTGATCCCTCCTTATATACAATGTATCACTACGACTGATCCTTCCTTATATACAATGTATCACTGTGACTGATCCCTCCTTATATACAATGTATCACTACCACTGATCCTTCCTTATATACAATGTATCACTGATCCCTCCTTATATACAATGTATCACTACGACTGATCCCTCCTTATATACAATGTATCACTGCCACTGATCCCTCCTTATATACAATGTATCACTGCGACTGATCCCTCCTTATATACAATGTATCACTATGTCTGATCCCTCCTTATATACAATGTATCACTACGACTGATCCTTCCTTATATACAATGTATCACTGCCACTGATCCCTCCTTATATACAATGTATCACTACCACTGATCCCTCCTTATATACAATGTATCACTACGACTGATCCCTATTTATATACAATGTATCACTGCCACTGATCCTTCCTTATATACAATGTATCACTACGACTGATCCCTCCTTATATACAATGTATCACTGCCACTGATCCTTCCTTATATACAATGTATCACTACGACTGATCCCTCCTTATATACAATGTATCACTACCACTGATCCTTCCTTATATACAATGTATCACTGCCACTGATCCTTCCTTATATACAATGTATCACTGCGACTGATCCCTCCTTATATACAATTTATCACTACGACTGATCCCTCCTTATATACAATGTATCACTGCCACTGATCCCTCCTTATATACAATGTATCACTGCGACTGATCCCTCCTTATATACAATGTATCACTATGTCTGATCCCTCCTTATATACAATGTATCACTACGACTGATCCTTCCTTATATACAATGTATCACTGTGACTGATCCTTCCTTATATACAATGTATCACTACCACTGATCCCTCCTTATATACAATGTATCACTGCCACTGATCCTTCCTTATATACAATGTATCACTACGACTGATCCCTCCTTATATACAATGTATCACTACCACTGATCCTTCCTTATATACAATGTATCACTGCCACTGATCCTTCCTTATATACAATGTATCACTGCGACTGATCCCTCCTTATATACAATTTATCACTACGACTGATCCCTCCTTATATACAATGTATCACTGCCACTGATCCCTCCTTATATACAATGTATCACTGCGACTGATCCCTCCTTATATACAATGTATCACTATGTCTGATCCCTCCTTATATACAATGTATCACTACGACTGATCCTTCCTTATATACAATGTATCACTGTGACTGATCCTTCCTTATATACAATGTATCACTGTGACTGATCCTTCCTTATATACAATGTATCACTACGACTGATCCCTCCTTATATACAATGTATCACTATGTCTGATCCCTCCTTATATACAATGTATCACTACGACTGATCCTTCCTTATATACAATGTATCACTGTGACTGATCCTTCCTTATATACAATGTATCACTACGACTGATCCCTCCTTATATACAATGTATCACTACCACTGATCCCAGAGGGTATTGAGTCCCCAAAATGCGTTGGATTTTTGATTGATAAAATCCTGGACTTATTTAATCTTTATGGCACTCCTATCTTTTGAACCTTCTTCTGACCACTTCGGGGACCTTTTGGGATATCCTATTTGACATCTTTCTAATATTCCAGTTTACCGAAGACATCTGACTGCAAGAGGGAGAGGCAGCACTCTTAGTCCGGCCATACACGGACCGAATTTCTTTCCTACATCATCATAATTTGCTTGATTCCCCCATCAACAATGACCGTGTTGATGCCGGGATCCCTCCTGCCAGGCCCTTATCTTGGGGGGTGGTAGAAGCAATCTCCTCTGGGAGAAGACAGCGATTATTGCTATTGGCTATAGAAGTCGCTGGCGATAATTGCAGGTAAAACCCAGCATGCTGGTTGTCCCCAAGTTGATCGATCAGCTTGGTACATTCAGCCTGCCCATACACAGTTCGAATCACCGGCCGGTTCAGCAGGAGATTTGAAACCATGTATGGCCTGCACTAGCCACTCAGGGCTTTTCAATGCCAATACAAGGCAGAGATGGATCCTTAGTTAGAATGTAGTCTTCAGGGCGAGGTCAAGAACCAGTCTGTGTTGTCTGGACCACCAGACTGACCGAACAGCTTTAGGAATCCTTCATCTGGTCAGATAGTTTACATGAACAAAAAATATATTTATCTATTTGTATGGAAGTTAAACATCATTGGCCTTCTAATGAAGTTTTGGTGGAAAGTCCCTCCCATGTGTGACCTTGTCTCCTTCTGTTTTTGGTGCAGTAATAATGCTTCGCCGCCGGATGACATCAGTTTGCACTCTCTGGTGGAAGACATCACCTGCTCCATCTGTCTGGACGACCTCCAGGAACCGGTCTCCATCGCATGTGGTCACACTTTCTGCCGCAGCTGTATCAGCACACACTGGAGCACCCCGCAGATGGAGGGATACCTGTGCCCTGAGTGTCGGAAGCAATGTCCCCGATACCAGATAGCTCCGGACTACCGACTGATGAACCTCATATCCAAGATCCAGAAGGGGGTGCAGGAGAAGGAGAAGAGCACCGAGGAGGTATGGGGGTGGGCGGGAGGTTGGTTATGAGCTGGAAGGTTTAATAAGATAGTCCAACTAAAATAAAACTTATATTCCATATATACACTATATGGCCAAAGGTCTGTGCTGACTTGTCCATCACACTAGAAGCTTGTTGGACATCCATTCCAAAATGATGGCCGTTAATATGGACTTGTCCCACATCTTATGACATTACAGCCTCCTATCTGGAAAGGCTTTCCTCAAGATTTTGGAGGGTGTCTGTGGGAATTTATGCTCATTTGTGAGGTCAGTCACTGATATTGGATGAGAAGACCTGGCTCACAACTGGCATTCCAATACCCAAAGGTGTTCTGTAAGGTTGAGGCCAGGGCTCTGCGCAGACACTTGAGTTCCTCCACACCAAACTGGTCACACCATGTCTTTATGGAGCTGGCTTTGTACACAGGGGGCACAGTCATGGTGGAACATAATATGGTCTTCCCCAAAGTGTTACCACAAAGTTGGAAGAGCACAATTGTATAATTGTACACAATGTCTTTGCAAGCTGTAATATAACAGAACCCTTCACTGAAATCACCAAAACTCAATCATTTGGAGGGGCTCCATATACTTTTGGCCACATAGTATAATAAAAGTCTGGTGGAACTCTAAACCCAATGCTTTCCCTGTCTATACTACTCTAGATACAAGTTCCTCTGCCATAGCTGGTCTCACCCATGTTGGAGGTTTTGGGGTCTCCAACAACTCTGAGATATACTAGCTACATTTGTTACACTTTCCATAATACCAAATGAAAAACAAATTAAAGACCAACTAATGTAGATTTATGGATGTGTAGCATCTACACCAGGGGTGCTCCACGTGTGGCCCTTGGAGCCCTCTGATGTGGCCCTCAACCTCCAAACCAGGGAAGCTCATGTCCAGGATTGGTAACCCATTAAGTGTGATCTGGGCTTGCCATCCCACTATCCAAGAACATCAGAGTGCATCGAGCCAGCAGTGGAGGATGCAGGTGACTGCGGAGAAAGTAGCACCAACTCCTGTCCGAGGTAGAGTGATACCAAGTGCTCTTCACCTGGCATCTTTCTGGCTGCCTGGAGAGTGATGCCAACAGAAGCTGCAGAAGTAAAGGAAGGTCAGTGTATTAAACATTGCGCTTTTGCAATGGACATATTGGCACCTATAATAGGGGAACAACTATTAGGCTGCTTTCATATTGATCTGCAGATGCAGCCCAGTACACCAGTGGCTTTCTTGCACATTGGCTGCACTGAGCCATAGATTTCTCTTATATCCTGCGGGTTTGGTACATTTTCAGAAAGTGCACCACACCTGCAAAATATAATAGAAGTCTATGGCAAAGCACAGCTAACGTGCAGGAAGTTGCAGGTAACATGCAGCACATCAGTGTAAAAGCAGCTTTATAGGAGGCTCTATAGGGGTCCAACATCTGAGGTTCTATGGACCCCTGATGGAGAAAGGTTCCTCTAAGGCAATCGTCCATCATCTGGTCTGTGCAGATCAGGGCCAGACCTGAATTAGACTAGTTTTTGAGGCTTTCTAAGAAGCTGATCCCAAAACCCAATATAACATAATATAACCCATCATGGCAGATGTATAGGAAGGAGTAGGCTTCCTATTTTATGGTGTAGCACCCTGGTGTTTAGGCAGGGTTGCTAGTAAATTTAGTTTGCCAGGTGTTATCTTTTCTGGCTTATTGATGAAAGATCAATTGATTCCCCTCTAAATCTGGGATTGCCGCACCTTTTCTCTTCTGTCACTAGGTGGCACTGTGGCTGGTGACATTAGAATGACAGGGGGCTTCACAAGGTCAGAGTATGAATGGATGTGTGTCTCAGCCAATTGGCAGGGGTTTCTTTGGTCTCTTTGCCTGCTGGGAGAGCCTATTTATTTGGGTGGAGTCAGGTGATTGGGGTTCTGTGCCACCTGGACAGCTGTCTGGGTGGACATTTGTTATGTTGCCCCAGGCTGCTAGGCTGGAATCCTGAGGCCTATCCTGGGGACATCTGGCTGCTAGGCTGCCTGAGGGCCTATCCAGGAGCAGGAGAAGCAGCGTACGGTCAGGACTGCAGGATTGGAGTCCAACCAAGTTGAGAAGGTTTAGCCAGACGGGGAACCAGTTGTGGTCGGAGGTAGAAGGGAAGCTGTTACCACTAAGGGACCATCCATCTTACTACCGGAGACTGCAGTGAGTAAGCTTGAGCAAGTATCAGAGCAGTCTTCTCACCAACTGGGGACAGTCAAGAAGTGGGAAAGCTTCAGCAAGTGCCAAACCAGGGACCCAGCAGGATAGCGGGGGTGATGCTTGAGGAATACAATGGGATAGCTGTGGAAGAGCTCAGGGGGATCCAGTGACGACTGGGATCTGGACGTCTAGTGAGAGACTGGGAGCTCATTGAGTGGAGATCTACAGTGGGATACTGTGAGATAAGAAACAGACTGTTCTGTGTTACCAAGAGTTACGTACAACTACCTTTTATTGACTGTTTGCAAGACTAGTGGCCATAGTAGACAGCGGTCCTACCTGTACAGAAGTGTTATCCAGCTGGAGGCCTTCCACTGTATAGCTGTCTACCTATAGAAGTCTCGAGTCTGCTAATTTAGCATGGCTTCTAACTGAGGGTGTCCTGGCCCTAACCCTCTCTCCCCCAGTTCTGTTAAGAGACAATAAATCTCATGTTTGCATTCAAAAAGTGACTGGTGCCCAGCATTTCTTCTTGCACCACACCCAGCACGCCTGGTAACCCACTTTACAAAGAGTGATGTCAGCTCTCCTTGACTCTGGAGGTCACCATCAGGCCTCTAGGGGTCGGGGACCTTGCTACAATGGATACTAGGGCCTATGCCCTCTAGCACTGCATAGATCAGCCTTTCTCAACCCTTTCAACACAAAGGAACCCTTGAAATATCTTTCCGGTCTCAGAGAACCCCTGCTAAAAAATGATGATATCTACAACTCATGATACATTAGTGTGATGGTCAGTGGGAGGAATGCTCCTTACACCTCTGGTCATTGTAAAGAAATACCCCTTTACACATATCT
The DNA here is from genome assembly GCA_037952925.1 of Lithobates clamitans. NCBI lineage: Eukaryota > Metazoa > Chordata > Amphibia > Anura > Ranidae > Lithobates > Lithobates clamitans. The sequence continues at coordinate 99,649 of JBBGZY010002166.1, forward strand.
AAAAAGATCATTGGTGTCAGTGGGAACTAATTTGAGAGGAAGAAATTGCTGATTGCTCAGGGAACCCCTAGCAACCTCTGGAGGAACCCTAAAGTTCCACGGAACCCTGGTTGAGAAACCCTGGCATAGATGTTTCAGAAAATTAAAGGAACCCCCTTTCCCACCAGTACCCTCAAAAAAACTTTGGAAGATGAACAAAACTCTACTCCACCTTAGTTAGATGTATGAGTAATAGGAAGCAGCATGTGATTAATGGGCCTAGTGTGGGGATTTGTAAGACTGAGTAGGGGTACTGCTGGAGTTCATGAGCAAAAGAACACCTAAGTGCTCTTAATCGGATATAATGTCACTATTCTAGATGTTCTCTCTTTCCTCCAGGAGTCTCCGGTATTCTCAGATCATGGGTACCCGGTACAGCTGGTGTGGACGGACGGCAGTGGCTGCCTACACTTGGATGAATCGGTCATGAATGATTGCTTCATGAGCTCTGCGTTATCAAGTTACCCAGTCTACATGCTCTGCGTAATTGGGGAGAAGCGTCGGGGAAAATCCTTCCTGATGAATTACATTATGAGGGCCCTGGAGAGCCAGGTGAGAGACCGGCGACCCATTACCTTGTATTCGCGGGCCCTGTGCCCTGACGCTATGGAGCCTGGTGATAAAGGTCAGAATCAAAAATCTTGCCACATCTGTTCCTACAGTTCTACCCACTTGTTTCTCCACTCATTTGCTCCATTTTCAGATGAAATTTGCCAGTTTGGAAAGTCTTTCTGCCCCCACCCCCATAAAAAAATAATTACCGTATATATTCGAGTATAAGCTGAGTTTTTCAGCACATTTTTTTTGTGCTGAAAATGCCCCCCTCGGCTTATACTCGAGTCAAGCACTTTTCTACAGCAGAGAATGACATTTTCTGAACTGAATTTGGGGCCCCGTATCTCAGGGCCACTTAGTGCTAGGAACCCCAAATTTGGTGTACCAACCCAGTGGAACCGGCACTACAACATATCCAAAGCTGGGGTTCCTAGCACCAAGTGGCCCAGAGATACGGGGCCCCAAAATTAGTTATGAAAATGTCATTCTCTGCTGCAGAAAAGAGCTTGACATTTTCTGAACCGACTTTGGGGCCCGTATCTCGGGGCCACTTGGTGCTAGGAACATGTTGTAGTGCTAGTTCCACTGGGTTTGCAAGCCAAATTTGGGGTACCTAGCACCAAGTGGCCCCGAGATACGGGGGCCCAAATTTGGTCAACTGTGTCCATCTGCAGCAATGTCATTTTGGGACCCTTTTGGTCCAGAAAACCCAAATTTTGGCTGCAGCTAGGGGGCATCTAGGAACCCTTAACTACAGAGTTTGAAGTTCAGGGGACCTATGGCTGCAAATGGGCACAGTGAGGCTGCAAATGGGCACAGTGAGGCTGCAAATGGGCATTGTTGACCCTCTTTTCCGTATTTCTCACCCTAGGCTTATACTCGAGTCAATAAGTTTTCCCAGTTTTTTTGTGGTAAAATTAGGTGCCTCGGCTTATATTCGGGTCGGCTTATACTCGAGTATATATGGTAAATAAATTTACAGATAATTTATTCATAAGATAATAATATTAAAATACATTAACCACATGCCGACCAGCCGCGGCAGTTGCACTGCGGCAGAATGGCACGGCTGGGCGAAACAACGTTATGTAACGTCGCTTTGCCCTGTGGCCACTAGGGGGCGCGCGCCCCCCTGCTCGCCCCCCGAGCCGATGCGAGTGCCCGGCGTTCTCGATTACCGCCGGGCTCCCGCGATCGCTTGGGGCACACCTAGAACTGGGATCAGTGTGTGTAAACACACAGTTTCCGGTTCTCTGAGGGGAGAAGAGACAGATCGTCTGTTCATACAGAGTATACAGAGTATGAACAGGCGATCTGTTATCTTCCCTACACAGTCCCCTCCCCCCTTCAGTTAGAACACAAACTAGGACACACTTAACCCCTTCACTGCCCCCTAGTGTTAACCCCTTCACTGCCAGTGACATTTTTACAGTAATCAATGCATTTTTAATCGCACTGATCGCTGTATTAATGCCAATGGTTCCAAAAATGTGTCAAAATTTTCCGATGTGTCCACCATAATGTCGCAGTCACGATAAAAATCTCAGATCACCGCCATTACTAGTAAGAAAAAAAAAATTATAATAATAAAAATGCTATAAATCTATCCCCTATTTTGTAGACGCTATAACTTTTGCGCAAACCAATCAATAGACGCTTATTGCGATTTTTTTTTTTTTTTTTTTTTTTTTACCAAAATATGTAGAATACATATCGGCCTAAACTAAGGAAAAAAAAAATTTCTATATATATTTTTGGGGGATATTTATTATAGCAAAAAGTAAAAAATAATGCGTGTTTATAGCGCAAAAAATAAAAACCGCAGAGGTGATCAAATACCACCAAATGAAAGCTCTACTTGTGGGGAAAAAAAGGACGTCAGTTTTGTTTGGGAGCCACGTCGCACGACCACGCAATGGTCAGTTAAAGCGACGCAGTGCCGAATCGCAAAAAGCGCTCTGGTCTTTGGCCAGCCAAATGGTCCGGGGCTGAACTGGGTAAAGTCCATAGCCTGGCCACAGGTTCACTTTAGGATTTCCTACACTACGGTGAAGCTGTTAGTTTGCCCAGCATGATGCCCATAAACAAAATTTAAACCTAGAAAAACTCGATGAGATTTTACATGTTATTATAAAAAAATTAGCAGCTTGTGGAAAACTTTTATTTTTCTTTAGGAGAAGGGCGAAGAGTTCAGCTTGGGGGCAGAAGACGAGCCTCTGCAAGGGTTTGAATGGAGATCTGGCATTGACAGCACTACAAAGGGTCTGTGGATGTGGAGCAGACCATTCATACTGGGCAACAAGGGAGAGAAGGTGAGACATACAACGCTTATTAATCTCTCTGTGTCATGTGAACCACCTTCCATTGGTGGATCCAATGAGGATAGGATGGATAGTCTAGAGCAGGGGTCTCCAAACAATTTCTAAACAAAGGGCCAGTTTACTATCTCTCCTTCAGAGGGGCCAGACTGTGGCCAGTGGGAGTAGAAAATGTCCTGGCTTTGGTAACAATGCCCCATCATTGGTGTCTATGAGGAATAATACTTCATTATTGGTGTGAGTGAGAGGGAGAGTGTCCCATCATTGGTGTCAGTGGCAGGAATTTTGCCCCTGGGCCGCAGTTGAGAGACCACTGGTCTAAAAGATAGTCTAGCCCATTTTTTAAATGGCTGATTTCCTTCCACTCCTCTGTGTGAGTTGATGTCTACTCTGCTGCCTCCAAGACCTTGTACACTATTGATTACTTGGTAAAAGCAATGTCTTTATTACAGTAGGTAGGTATCACGTGTAGCCCCACAGAGATTCTACTCCAGATTGTAATAAGTGAGAGTACAGGGTGCAATTAGTGATGATGGTGAACCTTCTAGATCAGTCTTTCTCAACCATTTTACCAATGAAGAGCCCTTGAAAATAATTTTGGGGAACCCCCTCTAAAACAAATTAATTGAGGCACAGTGAGAAGAATGCTCCTTACATTGGTGATCAGTGAGAAGAATGTTCCTTACATTGGTGATCAGTGAGAAGAATGCTCCTTACATTGGTGATCAGAGAGAAGAATGTTCCTTACATTGGTGATCAGTGGGAAGAATGTTCCTTACATTGGTGATCAGTGAGAAGAATGTTCCTTACATTGGTGATCAGTGGGAAGAATGTTCCTTACATTGGTGATCAGTGAGAAGAATGTTCCTTACATTGGTGATCAGTGATAAGAATGTTCCTTACATTGGTGATCAGTGAGAAGAATGCTCCTTACATTGGTGATCAGAGAGAAGAATGTTCCTTACATTGGTGATCAGTGGGAAGAATGTTCCTTACATTGGTGATCAGTGGGAAGAATGTTCCTTACATTGGTGATCAGTGGGAAGAATGTTCCTTACATTGGTGATCAGTGGGAAGAATGTTCCTTACATTGGAGGTCAGTGAGAAGAATGTTCCTTACATTGGTGATCAGTGGGAAGAATGTTCCTTACATTGGTGATCAGTGAGAAGAATGTTCCTTACATTGGTGATCAGTGGGAAGAATGTTCCTTACATTGGTGATCAGTGAGAAGAATGTTCCTTACATTGGTGATCAGTGAGAAGAATGTCCCTTACATTGGTGATCAGTGAGAAGAATGTCCCTTACATTGGTGATCAGTGAGAAGAATGTTCCTTACATTGGTGATCAGTGAGAAGAATGTTCCTTACATTGGTGATCAGTGAGAAGAATGATCCTTACATTGGTGATCAGTGGGAAGAATGATCCTTACATTGGTGATCAGTGGGAAGAATGTTCATTACATTGGTGATCAGTGGGAAGAATGTTCCTTACATTGGTGATCAATGAGAAGAATGTTCCTTACATTGGTGATCAGTGGGAAGAATGTTCCTTACATTGGTGATCAGTGAGAAGAATGTTCCTTACATTGGTGATCAGTGAGAAGAATGTTCCTTACATTGGTGATCAGTGGGAAGAATGTTCCTTACATTGGTGATCAGTGAGAAGAATGTTCCTTACATTGGTGATCAGTGAGAAGAATGTTCCTTACATTGGTGATTAGTGAGAAGAATGCTCCTTACATTGGTGGGAAGAATGTCCCTTACATTGGGGATCAGTAGGAAGAAAGACCCTCTTACATGGTGTTCAGAATGCCACCATCCACACAGCTAAAGAATATCATAGATGTCATGCAGATGGCTCTGCCAAGCTGTGTTGGTCTGAGGACTTTGTAGGCACCATCAGATCAGAGGTCAGTTAGTCACAGTTCAAGGAACCCCAGCAATCTCGGGAGGAACCCTAGCTGAGAATGGCTTTTCTAGCGTTTGAAATCCATGACGTGGTCTTCTCTGACTGCAAACGGTGCTGTTTTGTGTTCTCTCATTGTATTTATCTCTTTGCAGGTAGCAGTCTACATCCTGGACACAGAGGGATCGCTGGATATTGAGGGCGACCGGGAAAGCTGCATTAAGCTCTCTGCGTTGTCCATGCTGATCAGTTCCCATCTGGTGAGATAAATATGTGACTATTTCATGGTTTCTCTTTGTAACCAGCCGGTTAGCTGTGGAATAGACCTAGTCAGGGCTGGGCCAAGGGCTAGGCAGAAGAGGTGGCTGCCTTTGGCACGTTAGCAGGAAGAGGGGTGCAAAAACGGCAGGACCTACTGAAGAAGTTCAGGACTCATGGGTGGTGAGTGCACTTTGGCCTTTTTGGCTGCTAAAGGACCTTGTCACAACACTGGACCTTGAATGAATTGCAATAATAACAGAAGTAACTTGAGACAATACCTGTAGTGTCTTAAACTGGCCATAGATGGTGCAATTTCCTTTCCTGCAACCACGGGTTGTTGATGGGGGAATTTTTCCTGCGGAGCTATTGTGTTCTCCTGGTGTTCCAACTTTATGGGAACAGTTTGGGGACGGCCCCTTCCTGTTCCAACATGACTGCGCACCAGTGCACAAGGCAAGGTCCAAAAAGACATGGATGAGCGAGTTTGGGGTGCAGGAACTTGAGTCCTGACCTCAACCCGATAGAACACCTTTGGGATGAAAAAGAGCGTAGACTGTGAGCCAGGCCTTCTCGTCCAACATCAGTGCCTGACCTCCACAAATGCTCTTCTGGAAGAATAGTCAAACATTCCTATAGACGCACTCCTAAACCTTGTGGACAGCCTTCCCAGAAGAGGTGAAGCTGTTATAGCTGCAAAGGGCGGGCCAACTCAATATTGAACCCTACGGACTAAGAGTGGGATGCCAATAAAGTTCATGTAAAGACAGGTGTCACAATACTTTTGGTAATATAGTGTACATGGCGGGGACAGACCTAGTACAATCCTTTATATAAATAAGAAATTAGACAGAATGCTCATCATAAACCTACATTTAACCCATTTAATCTGTATTCTATTTAGATCTTCAATGTAGCCAGTTGCCTGAAGGAGACGGAGTTGGACTACATGGAGGTGAGCCCTTACCAATGACTGCTTCACCTTTGGAGAGTGTTTTAGATTGCCACCCTGGCACTCCGGTGGTCATACTGTTGGCAGCCATGTAACATTTACAAAGTGGGTAGAAGGCGTGGATAAGAATGTTTGGTAATAGAGCTGAAAATCTGGAGACCTCATAGGGACCGGATGCCAAGGCATCTGTTATAAAACAGTGAAGTGTGGCTGCAGGTATCCTCCACCAGATGGCGCTTTAGTCTCTTATAAGGAAGGATGACTATGATAAACTCCCAGCCTCACATCATCAGATGTACATATTGGTATCATAGACTTTGTGACTCTGATCAAGTTTCCCCCGATTGTTACCGATCACTCGGAGTTCATTTTGCATTTTTATATTTTTGGATACATTGATTGGCTGAGCTGACTTTATAGTACTTTTTGTAATATTTTCTAACCTGCGCCAATCTCTTGGCAGATGTATTTGCACATGGGGGAGGAGTACGGATCCCAGCGGCTGCAGGTGAGTGTCTCTCCGAATTCTCCTGAAAAATAAAGAGGTTGTTGCAGCAAAATCCACTGTGCCTTTAAAATGGATCCTCTTTAAAGTTCAACTGCGGCCTCAGCACTTCCCACCAGTCCTCCCCCCTTTCCTTCCCCTGAAGATTCCCCAGTAAGCTTTATTATGCTTTTTTATTTTTTGAATACTTTTCTAAAGTTGTCAGACTGGTCACCTGATACCACAAGGGCCTCCTCTCTCTTCGCCCCCCTTCTCCAGACTGGGCTGGGTGGTACTCGGGGATGCAGAGGGCAGTTACGATGTCAGTGCCCCTCTCTGCCCCATTATACAGTGAGTGCAGGATGCCATGATGATGCCATCTCAGGGGGGGGCGGGCAGTGACACCCTGCACTCACAGTATGTCCTTTTAGTCTTTTGGGTTGAGCACCTGAGGGTGTCATTGAATCCCAGAAGACTGAGGACATCTTGTGGCTGAAAGAGCGTACTGCAGGGGACAGGTACAGATTTAAAGTGGTTGTAAAGTCAGAAGGTACATTCTATGCATTAACCACGTCAGCCCCGGACCATTTGGCTGGCAAAAGACCAGAGCGTTTTCTTTGCGATTCGGCACTGCGTCGCTTTAACTGACTATTGCGCGGTCGTGGGACGTGGCTCCCAAGCAAAAGTGACATCCTTTTTTTCCCACAAATAGAGCTTTCTTTTGGTGGTATTTCATGCGCTATAATCAAAAAAATAGCGAAAATTTTGAAAAAAAACGCATTATTTTTTACTTTTTGCTATAATAAATATCCCCAAAAAATATGTAAGAAAATGTTTTTCCTCAGTTTAGACCGATACGTATTCTTCTACATATTTTTGATAAAAAAAAAAATCGCAATAAGCGTTTATTGATTGGTTTGCGCAAAAGTTATAGCGTCTACAAAATAGGGGATAATTTTATGGCATTTTTATTTTTTTACTAGTAATGGCGTCGATCAGCGATTTATTTATTTATTTATTTATTTATTTATTTTTTTTCCATCGTGACCGCGACATTATGGGGGATACATCGGACACTTTTTTTGGCGCTATTTTGGGACCATTTACATTTATACAGCGATCAGTGCGATTAAAAATGCATTGATTACTGTGTAAATGTGACTGGCAGGGAAGGGGTTAACCACTAGGGGGCAGTGAAGGGGTCAAGTGTGTCCTAGGGAGTGATTCTAACTGTGAGGGGGAGGGGCTATGTATGACACGACACTGATCTCTGCTCCCGATTATAGGGAGCGGTGATCAGTGTCACTAGGCAGAACGGGGAAATGCTTGTTTACATCAGCATCTCCCCATTCGTCCTCTCCGTGTGACGATCGAGGGTATCCCCGCGGACATCGAGTCTGAGGGACCCGCGTTCACGCTCACGGAGCTCGCAGCGCCAGCAAACCGCTTCTTAAAGGGCAACATACAGGTACGTTAATCTGCCTGTACGCGCCCTTCTGCCGACGTATATCTGCGTGAGCCGGTTGGCAAGCGGTTAGGATAAAAAGCCTTCTGTGTGCAGCAGCCCCCCCTTAATTACTTACCTGAGCCCCATCTCTATCCAGCGATGTTGCACGGATATATATATATATAATTTTTTTTTTATTATTTATTTTTAGTTTTTTTTTTCTAGTAATAAATTAATATGCATATATCTGTTTAATCAAAAAAAAAATATATATAGTTTCCCATTACCATGAAAATAAACTCATTTTCTCTTTTAGTATCTGGATATATTGATCCGGGATTGGCACGACTCCAGTAATTGCGATAGAGACGCAGCTCGCTTTTATATCAACCGGGAAATTGAGGTAAATACAAGTACCATGTACATGGCTCTGTATCTCCGATGTCTTTGTCCTTTTCTGTCTTTATAGATTTTATCTCTCTGTTGCTAAGCATGTTAAGAAATCTGTTGGGGGGAGGGGTTAAATCTCTTCTCCTCCAGGCACAGAGAGTGCCCTTTGTCGTTTCCAATAATCTTAAAACTAGAACTAAAGACAGAACATTTATTTTTATTTTTATTTTGGAAGGTTATAACCCTTGTCAGTAATTTTTTTTTTTGTCCAGTGTCCCCAGTGGGTAGATTTCCCTTCACTTCCTGTCTCATAGCCACAACAGGAAGTGAGAGGAAATCCCTCCAAAGTGAGAATCCCTGTTTTGTCACCAGAACTAGTGTCCCCATTGGAAGTTCCCCCTTTATTCCTGATCTGGCGACAACCCAAAATTTGGGATTTTCTTTTCGCTCTCTGTGATGACGCAGACAGCAATAAAAACGGACAGGGGTTCTAATCCTTCTCCACTCTATCCAAACTACAAAAATAAAGTATATGGTTTAACTTGCCTACTTTCATATGCAATTTGATTATATTATAAACTGTTGGTGCTATGTAAATCCTGTATTAAAATAATAATAATATTTTTATTTAATATATTAATATTATTTTACACATTACATTTTATTAAATCATTTTGCAAAGTTACATTAAAAAAGCCCATATTATGGGACACCTTCATCCCATATATCACAACATGAATAGAACATGAATAAGACAATCCTTTCTAATACTTCTAAGAACAAAAAAAAATCAATATACCGTATATACTCGAGTATAAGCCGAGTTTTTCAGCACATTTTTTTTTTGTCCTGATACTCGAGTGAGGGTCCCACTTACTGCTCTCCGGTCTCTCTGGGGCCGCTTTGAGCTGTTGCTGCGACCGCCTCTAGAGATCTGGATAGCGCTTGCGACCGCCTCTAGAGGCCCAACAACGGCATGCAGTGTTTCGGAGTTGTCGCCATTTTGTTGTAGCCACGGCTCAAACCCAACAGTACAATGGACAGCGGGAGGCCGTAAACAAGGTGAGGCTGCAGATGGACACAGTGAGGTTGCAGATGGACACAGTGAAGTTGCAGATGGACACAGTGAAGTTGCAGATGGACACAGTGAGGTTGCAGATGGACACAGTGAGGTTGCAGATGGACACAGTGAGGCTGCAGATGGACACAGTGAGGCTGCAGATGGGTACAGTGAGGCTGCAGATGTATACAGTGAGGCTGCAGATGGACACAGTGAGGTTGCAGATGGACACAGTGAGGCTGCAGATGGACACAGTGAAGTTGCAGATGGACACAGTGAGGCTGCAGATGGACACAGTGAGGCTGCAGATGTATACAGTGAGGCTGCAGATGGACACAGTGAGGCTGCAGATGGGTACAGTGAAGTTGCAGATGGACACAGTGAGGTTGCAGATGGACACAGTGAGGCTGCAGATGGACACAGTGAAGTTGCAGATGGACACAGTGAGGCTGCAGATGGACACAGTGAGGCTGCAGATGGACACAGTGAGGTTGCAGATGGACACAGTGAAGTTGCAGATGGACACAGTGAAGTTGCAGATGGACACAGTGAGGTTGCAGATGGACACAGTGAGGCTGCAGATGGACACAGTGAAGTTGCAGATGGACACAGTGAGGCTGCAGATGGACACAGTGAGGCTGCAGATGTATACAGTGAGGCTGCAGATGGACACAGTGAGGCTGCAGATGGGTACAGTGAAGTTGCAGATGGACACAGTGAGGTTGTAGATGGACACAGTGAGGCTGCAGATGGACACAGTGAAGTTGCAGATGGACACAGTGAGGCTGCAGATGGACACAGTGAGGTTGCAGATGGACACAGTGAAGTTGCAGATGGACACAGTGAGGTTGCAGATGGACACAGTGAGGCTGCAGATGGACACAGTGAAGTTGCAGATGGACACAGTGAGGCTGCAGATGGACACAGTGAGGCTGCAGATGGACACAGTGAGGCTGCAGATGGGTACAGTGAGGCTGCAGATGTATACAGTGAGGCTGCAGATGGACACAGTGAGGCTGCAGATGGGTACAGTGAGGCTGCAGATGGGTACAGTGAGGCTGCAGATGGACACAGTGAGGCTGCAGATGGACACAGTGAGGCTGCAGATGGACACAGTGAGGCTGCAGATGGACACAGTGAGGCTGCAGATGGACACAGTGAGGCTGCAGATGGACACAGTGAGGCTGCAGATGGACACAGTGAGGCTGCAGATGGGCACAGTGAGGCTGCAGATGGGCACAGTGAGGCTGCAGATGGGCACAGTGAGGCTGCAGATGGACACAGTGAGGCTGCAGATGGACACAGTGAGGCTGCAGATGGGCACAGTGAGCCTGCAGATGGACACAGTGAGGCTGCAGATGGACACAGTGAGGCTGCAGATGGGCATTGTTTACCAGTAGCTGCTGCATTTCCCACCCCCTAGGCTTATACTCCAGTCAATACGTTTTCCCTTCCCAGTTTTGTGTGGTAAAATTAGGTGCCTCGGCTTATAGTCTGGTCGGCTTATACTCGAGTATATAAGATAAGTATGTCTTACCACCTGTTTAACAAAAGCATCTATACTTGGGTAACCATTATTTCACTTGGGCAAAAATCTGCCCCAAGTGGGTGGGGGGTAAGGTTTTGCCTTCACTTCTACTTTATTGTGAGGTCCTTTTGTAGGCCATTGGGGGTTTTTAGGGAGATTCATGCAGTATGGTGACAACTCCTATAAACCATATCTATTCTGTAGATCAGGGTTAGGCAACCTCAAGCACTGCGGCTGTTGTGGGACTACAAGTCCCATGAGGCATTGCAAGACTGACAGCTACAGGGATGACCCCAAGGGGGCAGGGGGATGATGAGATTTGTAGTTTTGCTACAGCTGGAATGCTGAGGTTGCCTACCCCTGCTATAGACAATTGATGAATTGACATTGTTATTTATATACACTCTTTTATTTAGACCTCCATCCCTCCCATTTGTTTCCCTGTGTATGTATCAGTGTGCAGACACGCTCAGAGTATCTAATTGCTCAAAATTCTATTTGTTTTGAGAATTCTACAGATTAAATGATGACATTCATTTATATATGTGTAGAAATGTTCTGTAGATGTACACATTGTGCACTAGCCAAGCCTGTCTCCCCCAGCAGTGACCTCATCTACAATGGACGGGGTGAGGTGATAGCAGTTGGAAGGTCACACGTGGCAGTTGGACATTACTGGACACTGGCAGGCTGAGTGGGAACCAAAACTTGCTACAGAGAAGCCAAGATGCCCCAGCCAGAATATCAAAATTATACCCCTCTGCCAGCTGTCACTCAGGTATGGGGTCACCCTGCCCATGGCACAATACATCGCAGCCGGTCGGGTCAGGCCGTCCCCAATGGACCATGGGGAATCTAAAGGCCCCTCCATGAGCAAGGCAGGTGGCAACACGCAGATTGGTGGACCTGAGCTAACTGATAGGGCCATGCAGACCGAGCCAAACGCCACAGAAGACAGCAGAATACCAGCTGGTATCCTGCATAGGATAGCATCAATGGGAACAGGGCAGAGCACACAATGGACTGGCCTCCTGGATAGTATGCCCTCAACTGGATCAAGGCAGAGCACACAACGCACTGGCACCCTGCATAGTATGCCATCAACTGGAATGAGGCTGAGGGAGCCACCACTGGCCACCACCTAGGACCATGCAGAGACCATCACCACCTAGGACCATGCAGATGCCATCACCACCTAGGACCATGCAGAGGCCATCACCCCCTAGGACCATGCAGAGACCATCACCACCTAGGACCATGCAGAGACCATCACCACCTAGGACCATGCAGAGGCCATCACCACCTAGGACCATGCAGAGGCCATCACCACCTAGGACCATGCAGAGGCCATCCCCACCTAGGACCATGCAGAGGCCATCCCCACCTAGGACCATGCAGAGGCCATCCCCACCTAGGACCATGCAGAGGCCATCCCCACCTAGGACCATGCAGAGGCCATCCCCACCTAGGACCATGCAGAGACCATCCCCACCTAGGACCATGCAGAGACCATCCCCACCTAGGACCATGCAGAGACCATCCCCACCTAGGATCATGCAGAGGCCATCACCACCTAGGACCATGCAGAGGCCATCACCACCTAGGACCATGCAGAGGACATTTGCACCTGGCACCGCACAGGGCCCACCACCACCTAATGACTCCAGAACATCTAGAGTCTTGGGCTTTCTAAGATGCCTTTTGGAACTTCATTTGGAGCAAGGATGACCCGGAAGCAGAGGAAGCAAGCTTCACATGGAGTATAACAATGGCACATGAAGGATTCCCCAACCATTGGGGTTGGCCATGCAGGAGTCTACAATAACGTCCGATAAACATCCTGCAAACTCATACGTGTGTTGCATTTCATTAATATAGTAATTATAATACTGGTATGGGGTGTGTAATATAATGGTCATTGGAAAATGTATGTCTAGTCACAGGCTGAGGGTGGGTCTAAAAAAATCCCTCCTGCAGTACTTTTTTTTTTCCACTAGATGTCCTCAGCCTGATGACCAGCATTATTCAACACACTTCCTCTGAGCCCAGGTCATGCTAAACCAGTGATGGAGAACCTTGGCACTCCTGATTGTTTTGGAACTACATTTCCCATTATGCTCATGCACTCTACAGTGTAGGGGAGCATCATGGGAAATGTAGTTCCAAAACATCTGGGGTACCAAGGTTCTCCATCACTGGTCTAGGGTGACCTGGGCTCAGAGGAAGTGTGTTGAATAATGCTGGTCATCAGGCTAAGGACATCTAGTGGGCAAAAAAAATTACTGCAGGAGGGATTTTTTTTTTTAGATTGAATTTGAATGTTGCAGCACAATCTGTTGTTTTATCTCTCTAATGTTCTTTTCATTTTGATCCTGTGATTGTTGGATGGAGTTCTGCTCTAGTGTTTGTCACACATGTCCCTCTTTTTTTTTTTCCAGAAACTCCAGAAGGGCTGCAATTATCCCAAAGTATTATGGGGCTTAAAAAGCAGTCACACCCGTTGCTTCCTGCTCCCCCATCCAGGCAAAGGGATAACAGGAGAGGGGCAGGGGCGGCTTCAAGGTAATGACCCCCCCCTCCCCCACATGGTGCTAAGTAATCATTTTTATGGTTTTTAGTTTATCACTTCAGTTCACAGTAGAATGCGGTGCAGGAAATGCACGCAGATCGCATTCAAATTGTACTGCTCTTACGATCTGCAGCGGGTGTCAGTGCAATCAAATAATGACACCCCAAATGCAGGTCACAAAACGCAGTGCGTTTTGCCTGCACTGGATCGCATGGGACAACGAACTACTATGGTCTCTGGTTGCAGTGCATTCCTGAAATTGCTACATGCACGACTTTGTGTGCGTATACTGTGCGATTAGAGTCTATTAAAAGTGAACGGGTTCAAATCGCACCACTGAATCACGTGAATTGTACAGGAATGTGGTGCGATTCATATACGATTTATAGTGTGAACCAAGTTTGCACCAATATCGATCTTGGTGCCGGTACTAAGCATTTATACAAGTACTGGTGCTAATGCTCCAGTTCCTGAAACCCATACCTTTTTGCAGTGCGATTTGAGCCCCATACAAAATGAATGGGATCAAATCGCACTGCAAAAGAGTTGAATGTGGCTGTGTGGGTGGAGCTAAATGTAAAAATATAACAGGGTTTGCCTGGAGGCATCCTGAAATTCAGGTAAAGGGCGGGGGGGGGGGTTAGGGGCAGTGTGGGGGGAATGTGACCATGTAACACCCCCTTGATATGGGTATTACATGAAACCTAATAAAAGGTGGACAGAGAACATAAAATGAAACATTGTACAATCCCTGTTTCCCACACTGCCCCTGTGCAAACTCGGGCTTGACTTATTGACTTCAGCCTGGGTTCAGACAGGAGCGACGCGTTTCGGACAGGAATTACACCGCGTTTCGGTTCAAAACTCATGCGATTCTTTGCAGTGCGATTTGGGCCCATTGATTTTGTATGGGCTGAAATCGCACTGCAAAGGTATCGGTTTCAGGCAGTGGTGGCCCCTCCATTAGGGGCGCCCGTTCTCTCCACTCCACCCCCCCCCCCCCCCAATATGCAATGGATAGATTCATGCATAGCAAGAATCTTTTCATGGCTGACGCGGCCACCCCTTATTCATGCGTCCGGCCCATTTCAGGGCACCGAGTGCATGAATTACACCGGCCAGAGGATCTAATAGGCTTCAAAATCGGGTGGGTTCGGGTCGCAGAGGATGCGCTCTGATCCCACCCAGATGTGTTACAATGAATATTCCCTGTTGAAACACTGATCCTCAATCCGGCCAATCAGAAGCGGGTGTGCGACCCATTTTTCCGATTGGCTGAAAAGAGAAGACACCCGATTGGCCCGCCGAGGAGGAGGGAGGAAACATGGTTCTGCGATTGGTCATTCACGCCTCGGCGCTTTGAAATCGTGGGCAGAATCGCCGCAAATCGCGATTCGAAGCACCGAGGTGTGAAATGCAGGCTTAACGGCATCCCCAATCGCGCCTGTGATAAATCGCGGCGAATTACAACACTTGTTGCTCGAAAAGGAGCCGGAGCTTCTTTTTGGGGGCGACAGCGTTGCGATTTGCCACGATTGCAGCGAGATTTGTCCTGCCAAAATCGCGGTTATGGTGCCATTTCAAGTCGCCGCAAGCACGTCGCGCATTTTTTTTCTGCGATTCTGGAATCGCTGGCAAAATTGCGCAATTCTACCAGCGATTCCGGCGTGAACAGGACCTAAAGGTGCATTTTAGAGCAGACTTTATTGCAGAACACATGAGAAAGCATTTCAGTGCTGAATGATGTCCTTGTGCCAGAATGGCGCGTCATTGGCGCTCCGCCGTGGTGGAAATCTCCGGTAGAATCTCACAATGTTCAGACTGGATTAGTAATGATATTCTTCCCTAATCTCAGTCTTGGCTCTCGGTCGCATTATAATTGTCCCCTCTCCCTTCTACCCTCCCCCCCATGACAGATATGGATGAAGACTTCCAGGAGAACCTGCGCGCGTTCATAGCGGACGTGGTGAAAGGCGTCTGGCACCGGACTAAGACGGACCGGACCGGGGAGCTCCTCACCTGCTCCCACCTTCCCTCCATCCTGCAGGTCGGTATGAAGACGCTTCATATTCCGCTTTAATGAAAGAATAAGACAAAAAGCACAAAGTCCTCATCAACCGGCAGCTTCAGGATTGATAAAATAAAACCATTTTGGGGCCCATTTATACTGGTGCAGTATTGGGGGACAATGTGTTACTGCATTGAGGTGCCATTCATTTTTTTTTAGCCCTCGTTCACACTGGAGCGACTTCTCATGCCATTTGACAAGTCGCACACATCCATTTAAAGAAAGTGGTTCCTGCACTACTTTTGGCGATTTCGGGTGCGACTTGCATAGACATCTGTGCATGAAGCCCCCACAGGTGTCTTCCAAGTCGCAACCTGAAGTCGCACTGACGTGCCGCTTTGAAATTGTGCGATTTTTAGATGAAGCCGCACAATTTCAAAGGCGCATTCAATGTGAACGAGGGTGTAATGGCACCTCAGTAGCAATAAGGCAACGAACAGTACACTAACTAACTAACAGTACACTGTAATCTAAGGACCCAGTAACACTATTGCCTTGCAGTAACACACAATACATGCATTGCGGGGTAATTCATTCTGAATAACCTACAATGCATGTAACAAGTGTCCCCATGCAGTGACAGTTTGTGTCGTCCTTTTTTTTTCACATACTCGGTATAATACTCCATCTATGTCTTCATTTCTTCTAGGAATTTGTCTGTGTTCTTGAGCGACAAAAATACGGCTTCTCAACACCGATGGAGGTAAGTCTTTATTATATCGGCTAAATGGATTTTTCCTTGCCATAGTTCATGACCTACACACACATGGAAAATGCTGTCCTCTGATTGGAGAAGAGCAGGTAAGGGGGGTACAGAGAGTAATGCCATAAGGAGCCCAGCAGGGGCGGGCCGGGCCCAGCAAAGACTGCCTATCCTATGGGTGTCCTTCCTCCTAGCAAACCATATACAGTGGAACCTTGGAGTAATGCGGTTAACGAGTGTTTTGAAAGACGAGCAACTTTTTAAAAAATTTTTTAAATTCTGACTCGGTTTGCGAGTGTCGTCTCGCAAAACGAGCAGAATTCAAGCTAATGGGGTGTGCAGTACCGCATTTGGCCAGAGGTGCAGGGGGGCGCTGGGGACACTCCGAAAGGTTCGGAGCCATTCGGAAATACTCGGAGACACTCCATTCCTGAGTGTTTCCGAGGCTTTACGAGTTCAGCCGAGCTGTCCTCGAGTATTTCCAAGGCTCTCTAGCACCCCCCCCCACCTCTGGCCACATGCGGTATGTAATAGAAGTCAATGCAGAACAAATTATCTTTGTTTCCATTGACTTCTATGGGGAAACTCACTTTGATATGCGAGTGCATTGGTTTACAAGCATTCTCCTGGAATGGATTATGCTCGTAATCCAAGGTTCCACTGTGTGTGTGTATGTATGTATGTATGTATGTATGTATGTATGTATGTATGTATGTATATATATATATATATTATAAAATATATAAAGGGGACTTTAAATATATCTCCTATAGAGGGGATATGCAATTAGTGGACCTCCAGCTGTTGCAAAACTTTAAGTCCCATCATTCCTCTGTCTCTGGGTGACATACCTGTGGCTGTCGCAGTCTTGCTATGGCCTCATGGGACTTGTAGTTCTGCAACAGCTGGAGGTCCACTAATTGCATATCCCTGGACTATAGTGACCTGATACAGGAACAATCACATTTATACTGAATGTTATTACAATATTTCTTAAATTAGAATACTAGGGCATTTAAAAACACACCATACATAAATGTATAAAATGTAAAGAATGCACAATAAGTTGACAAGTATGTTTTAGGAACATAAGTCAACATCAAGGACAATCGAGGTCTGCGAGTTTCATGGGATGTTGTGCTTCTTCAGGACTCTTCTGGTCTCTGTGTATATCATATGCTCTTATGAATTCCATAAAAAACTCTAATACTCATTATTATATTAGATAGATAGATAGATAGATAGATAGATAGATAGATAGATAGATAGATAGATAGATAGATAGATACAGTATAAACAGGAAGAAATTGCCTTACCAGCATGTCTTTGGAGTGTGGGAGGAAACCCAATATTATAAGTGTCTCTTATAATGATTGTTTTTTTTTTTTTCTTTATAAAATTCATAATAGTATATAATATATACTGCACATAATTGAGATCAGAAGAGTCCTGAAGAAGCCGATCTTCCAAAGAAACATGTGGTCCAGTGGTCTCCAAATTGCAATCCATGGGCTGGATGCGCCCCTTTGCTTGCCTTTATCTCCGGCCCTTGGGGCACTGTTCCTCCTGCTAATATGAGGCATTATTCCTCTCTCACTGACACCAATGATGTAGCACCATTCCTGTCACTGACCCCAACAATGAGGCAATATGATTTCTACTAATGCCAATGATGGAGCATTAATTCCTTTCAACAACACCAATGATGGAGCACTACTCCTCCCACTGATATAAACAATTGTGCACTTTTTTCCACTGACAATAATGATGGGGCACTATTGTTTTCACTGACACCAGCAATGAAGCATTATTTCTTCCACCGACACCATCAATGAAGCATTATTTCTTCCACTGACACCATCAATGAAGCATTATTTCTTCCACTGACACCATCAATGAAGCATTATTTCTTCCACTGACACCATCAATGAAGCATTATTTCTTCCACTGACACCATCAATAAAGCATTATTTCTTCCACTGACACCAGCAATGGAGCACTTCTTCTACTGACACCAGTGATGGAGCATCATTCTTTCCACTGATACCAACAATGGGGCATCTTCCACTGACACCAATGACGGAGCATTAATTCCCTCCAATGACACTAATGATGGGGCACTATTTCTTCCTCTGACACCATTGATGGGGCACTTTTCCTCCCACCAAGATAAACAATGGAGCACTATTCCTTCCACTGACAACAACCATGGGGATATTCCTCCCACTAATACTAATGATGTGCCACTATTCCTCCTCCCAATGACCAGAGGCACTATGTCATTTTTTTTTCCTCCCACTGGGGCATTTTCTTCTCCCACTGGTGACAGTACGGCCCCCCTAAAGTCTGAAGGAAAATAAACTGGCCCTTTGTTTAGAAAGTTTGGAGACCCCTGCCGTAGACCTTGATTCTCTTGTCTACTTGTCAATTTCTTGTGCAACTTTGTATCCAACACTTTTGTGTATGATGTGTTTGTAATGCCTTATTGGGCAAATTTTATGGAACTAGGTAATAAAATTCAGTATATTTTATGATTGTTCCTGTATCAGGTCACTATAGGAGGTACAGTATATTTAAAGTCCCCTTTTATCATACAGTATATATGGTTCGCTAGTACCGTACGAAGGACACTCGTAGACAGTCTTTGCTGGGCCCGGCACCCCCTGCTGGGCCCCTTATGGCAATACAACCTATTACCCCTTTACTGGTGGTCCTGGTTTGCTAGATGACAATGACAACACCCCCACCTTTTATTTGATTTCTGTCCCTCTTACTACCGCCCTCTGTGTACACCCCCATACAAGGGCGGCCTGTCCATTGTGGGCGGCCCCCCATCCATATCGCCGCCCTCCCTATCCATGCACCCAGCCCCTTTTCAGGACGCCAGGCACATGAATTGCTATAACGGGGACGGGGGTGAATGTGTTTTTTTGAAGCACTGTTTATAGCCAGAGGCTCTAATAGGTGTCAAAATAGGGTGGGCTCGGGGCGCAGAGCATTGCGTCCAGAGCCCACCCAGGTGTGTTGCAATTATTCATTCGCTGTTGCAACACTGATCCTCCTCCCAACCAATCGGAAAGCAGAAAGCCTGATTGGCTGAAAGGACAGGCGATCCTATTGGACACCTAGGAGAAGGGAGGAGCTGCACAGAATTCACAGGAGCCTGCCTACCATCCATAGAAGCCCTGCCAGAACCCGCAACCTGACCAATGGGGCCTGCTGGGGTAAGTGTGGGGGGGGTGCTGAGATGCCACCGACCAACGGGGGGGTTGTTTGCCGACCAACGGGGCGGGGTTGTTTGCCGACCAACGGGGATTTTTTTTTGCCGCCCAATGGAAGGGAGGTTGTTTGCCCCCCTCCCCCCCCCAAAAAAAAAACACTGGCCGCCACTGCCCCCATACACCCAATCTTGGAGTCTTCATGTGACTGATTGGCCTTGTTAGCACTCTGCAGGACTCATAAACAGAGGACAGTGGACCAGGCAGTGTTGTAGGAATGGCTTGACCTAATCAGCCCGATTGGCTGAAAGGACAGGCGATCCTATTGGACGCCCAGGAGAAGGGAGGAGCTGCACAGAAGACACAGGAGCCTGCCTGCCATCCATAGAAACCCTGCCAGAGCCCGCAACCTGACCACCGGGGCCTGCCGGGGTAAGTGCGGGGGGGTGCTGAGATGCCACCGACCAACGGGGGGGTTGTTTGCCGACCAATGGGGGGGTTGTTTGCCGACCAATGGGGGGGTTGTTTGCCGACCAACGGGGGGGTTGTTTGCCGACCAACAGGGTTTTTTTTTTCCAGCCAATGGAGGGGGGGTTGTTTGCCACCCCCCCCGACCCAAAAAAAACACTAGCCGCCACTGCCCCCATACACCCAATCTTGGAGTCTTCATGTGACTCATTGGCCTTGTTAGCACTCTGCAGGACTCATAAACAGAGGACAGTGGACCAGGCAAAGTTGTAGTTGTGGCTTGACCTAATCAGCTACCCCCCCCCCCCAACAATTCTATTCTTCTGAGTCCCAGACATTGCATATGCTAGCATTGACCCTTACACAGAGCACAAAGGAAGGTGGGGCCCTAACTGGAAGGGGGTGTACTGGGCCCCATGATTCCAAATGGCTGCCCTAGGGGAAAAGCATATGAAAAGCGCCAAAGATCTTGATCAATTTTTGACACTTGTGAGAAAAGTAACATCACAATTAGAGATGAGCCAATCGGTTTGCACAAATCCAACTGTCTCTATCCGCAATTGGTTGCTTCCCATATACAGCCACATATACCGCCATCTCTCACTCTCAGTTCTCTCTTCCAGATGTTTTATGCTATTATGAACCAGAAGACCCTGGAGAACACCAAGCTGGAGCTGGCAGAATTCCTCAACAATCAGGTGAGTGACCACATCCGAGAAAAAAAAAACAGGGTTTGTAGTGGGACTTTGGTATAGTTCTGACCGTGACTAGGATACGGCCCAGACAGACACTAGTAACAGCGGTGGTCAGCCCTCTCCTCAGCTCTGAATGGTAAGAGAAATAAGGGAGAAAAATCAACCAGATCTGTATTGTGTTTACTAACACACATAGATCTGTGCTGTGATTGGCCCCAGCAATCAGCAGGTTCACAGCCAAAACCATTGGCTGCGAGCCTGCTGATGAACGCATTCTGTGCCAATCACAGCACAAGAGGCAGGAGGTAATTGTGCGCCTGTCAACCAGGAAGTTGGGAGCCACCAGCCAGCAGTACTACTGGCTGGTCAGCATGTAGTTAAAATCCCTGCAGAGTGTTTGTTTTTTCCTTAACAAAAGTGGAGTTCCCCTTTAAGTGAATTACATGCATACAGAAGATAACAATGGTTTTGTTTTGTTTTTTTGTCTCCTCTCAGCCTTCCCACCTCCTACCATCCACCATGAGGACGCTCATCTCCGAGAAGGTGGAGGATCTGACTAAAAAGTTCACCTACTCCTTGAAGGGTCCCAACCCCGCCCACCACGCCACGGTGCTGGGAGAGCTGGAGTCTCATCTGCAGGAAGAACAGGAGAAGTTCTGCTCTGGCTACAAGACGCGTTTCACCTGTAATGCCATCGGACTGGGCGTGACGGCGGGGATCGGACTGTATGGGGTGGTTGGTGCCGCCGCTGCCAGGGGCACCGTCGTCCTGGCCACACAGCCGGCCGTGGTGGCTGCAGAGAAGGTGGTAGCTGAGTCGGTGGTCACGGGCACTGTCAACCTGCTGAAGAGCGGAATGTCCGCCCTGGTGGGGCGATTTTTCCGAGGTGGCCTTTGATGCATAACGGGGAGTAACTGCGCCCTGAATAAAGCTCCCGGGTGTGTCCTGGGTGCTGGTTTTAAAATGAAACGCATTGGAAAATTTGACACCCCATGAAGGGGGAGGGGCATAGAACACAAAAAAAAAAGTGTAACCCTTCCAGGTATTTATTACGTCTCACAGAGATCACAGCACTCTATGTCAGAGGATCTTAACCACAGTCCTCAAGTACCTCCAACAGGCCATGTTTTGAGAATTTCTCTTAGCTGTCCAAAATACCAAACCATTGACTCTGATTAAGGCAAGATAAAGGAAAACCTGCAAACATGGCCTGTTGGGGGTACTTGAGGACTGAGGTTGAGAACCACTGATCTATCCGACAATGCCTTTGTCTGCTTTTATCTCCCAAAGGACGGTGCCATCTTTGTTCAGGCATCATGGAAGCTGTCAGGGATCAGCAGCAGCACGAGGGACGGCCAGATCTGCATGGATACACTTATGAAAAACTAAGACCAGACTGTGTATAGAAGTGTCAAATTATTTACAGTGAAGCCAAAATCCATCCAAACAGGAGCAAAAAGAAAATTTAAAGCGTTACTAAACCCACAACAGTCAAATCAGTGTGTATATGCAGTAAAGCATGCTTGTTATACTCACTGTGGAACCTAAGGGGTTAATCCTCTGCATTGTGTAAAAAAGGCTGTTTGATCCTGTCTTCTCTGATCCTCCAATTCTTCCACTGTCCCCAGTATATCTCCTGATAGTACAGAGCCTTGGGGACAAGCTGCACATGCTCAGTTTGGTGTGTATTGCTAGAGTGTTTTTTTTTTTTCTTGGGAGAGTCCATGTGATCAGCACAGGGCCAATCAGCACTGTACAGACAGAGGGTCAGGGGTGTCCTGCATCCTCATAGGACAATCGGGAGAGAATGAAAACTCCTCCTACATGCTTTAACCAGACACTGATAGAAGTCACAAGACTGCTATATACTGCTGATGAGAAAAGGTATTTAGCAGTTTATATTTACTAAAATAATTGCATTTCCATGTTCTGTGTACTGTGGGAGACCAGATATAGTGACTGCAGAGTCCTGGGGAGACCAGATATAGTGACTGCAGAGTCCTGGGTTTAGTAACACTTTAACCACTTAAGGACCGGAAGGATTTGCCCCCTTAATGACCAGGCCATTTTTTGCGACTGACAATTTTAACTGACAATTGCGCGTTTGTGCGGCCTGTGCCCAAACAAAATTGATGTCCTTTCTTTCCCACAAATAGAGCTTTCTTTTGTTACTATTTGTATATCACCTCCGCGTTTTTTTAATATTTTGCGCTATAAACAAAAAAAGAGCAACAATTTTGAACAAAAAACAATATTTTTTACTTTTTGCTATAATAAACATCCCCCCCCCAAAAAAAAGTCTTCATTAGTTTAGGCTGATACGTATTCTTCAACATATTTTTGGTAAAAAAATTGCAATAAGCGTTTATTGATTGGTTTGCGCAAAAGGTTTTATAGCGTCTACAAAATAGGGGATAGATTTATGGCATTTTTATTATTAATTATTTTTTTTACTAGTAATGGCGGTGATCAGCGATTTTTTTATTTTTTTTGCGGGACTGCGACATTGCCCGGACAGATCGGACACTTTTGACACTTTTTTGGGATCATTTTTATAAAGTGATCAGAGCTAAAAATATCCACTGATTACTGTATAAATATCACTGGCAGGGAAGGGGTTAACACTAGGGGGGCTATCAAGGGGTTAAGTGTTCCCTAGGAGGTGTTTCTAACTGCGGGGGAAGTGTAGTGATTGGAGGAGGAGAGAGATCGCTGTTCCTGATCACTAGGAACAGCAGATCTCTCAACACCCCCCCCCCCCCAATGTCAGAACGAGGATCTGCCTGTTTATATTGACAGATCCCCATTCTGGCTCTCTGAGGAGCGATCGCGGGTCGCCGGCGGACATCGTCTGCAACGTGCATCGGCTCTGGCATGCGCCCCCTAGAGCTCGTAGCCTCCCTGGCGGTATGATTATTTCAGAGTTTTGTGTCTCAAAGCGGTACAATTATTTTGCATAGGAGTTTGGCGTTTTATATTGTAGGTCTGTAATTCTTAGCAATAACACACTTAGATCTGCCCACCAAGAGTCTAGTAGATATCCCGGGTATGATAAAGTTTGACACACAAAATCATAAATTATAATATAATAAATAAATATAAATAATTATAAAAAAATAATAATATAATGATAATAAAATAAATTTCCCCACGATTCACTATCGCTCAATTCTGCAAGTGATTCTAATTTACTATCGCTGTTTTCTAGCTGGTCTAAAGCCACTTTTGACGTAAAGGGTAAAGGGACACTTTTTTGTTGCTATGGACAATCTCCGGTTTCCAGGCAGAAAGAACAGTATATATAATATAAAACTGCATGCAGGGCATAGGACAAAGCATTGGGGACAAAAGGGAAGTGAAATAATTTCATACAGTACTGTAATTTGTAAGATTACAATGTACTGTATGTATTAGGATTTTTCACTTTTTTTAATTTGCCGCTGGGCTCCGCCCCCGTGCGTTGTGACGCTCGCAGGGAACGGAGCCTGGCACGGAGAGGCTTCGGAGGAGGACAGAGCCCGCAGACAGCGCGGGGGGACATCGCAGGATCCCGGAGACAAGGTAAGTATACCGCACCAGGATCCTGCAATGCAATCCCGAGTGTGGCTCGGGGGTTACCGCTAATGGTGCTGAAATTTAACCCTGAGCCACACTCAGGAAAACCGCCAGGGAGGTTAAAGCAGCCGACGTTCACCTACGGCGATTCGCGCAGCCGTGCCAAATTGCCGCAGTATTGTGACGGCGGCTGGTCGGCACGGGGTTAAAGATATAAGTGAACCCAGTTAAAAAATACCTAACTAAACTAAAAAATACCTAACTAGCAGGAACCGAAAAAACTATATACAATATATACAAATGGGGAACACAGAAAACAGGGTAAAAAGAGGCGTAGGGAACATATAGGAAGAAGAAATCAGAACTGGGATCAGGAACAAGCCGGCGGGGTTCAGGGTATCTATACAACACAAACAGCAGGGACAGGATAAATGGCTAGCAGTATCTGGCAAGAAAGCGAAACACTGATGCAAGAGGTAAATGTAAGTACTAAATACCCTCCCAGCAGCCAGCATCAGGTGGAAACTGATTACTGGAGACTGCTGGCTGCTAGGAGACACCCGGTGGTGGACACCAGAACTACACCCTCCCACTCTGGTAAGCACAGGTGATCCGAGTCCTGACTCAAGCTCATCAGCTTCTTCCTGGACTGAGATGCCAGTTCAGAGATGACCCAGTCAGGTAAGAGTGTCAGTTTTTAACCGAGCCCAGGCACAGTTCACCCCCTTTGGTCCTGGTCACTTGTGTAGTATGAGTGCTGCCAAACCTTGCCTGGGAACGGTCAAGTGTAGCATGCATGGGGACTACTTGGAAGAGGCGGGCCGGCTCATTTCAATGTGAGCGCCAACCGTGCCAGAGCGAAGAACTCACTATAGATGACTGAGCAGAGAAGCGGAGATCGCTGTGGTCTGATTAGCAGAGGCGATGAGGTAAGTGAGCACAGGAACACTTATTCCTAGCCCAGTGTGAGTGCAGAACCTATGGGGCCAGGGAGGGACAATGGAACTCGGGCATTGCTCAGTTCAGCTGTATCCAGTGTGTGTGTGCACTATTAATCCTGGTGTCTGTGCAGATCTTGGCTGTGTTCACAAATGCCTGACACAAATCAGTCTGATCACTAGGGGAGTGGAGACTAAGGAAATGCTTCCTCCTGTCTGCAGCAGACTGTTGCCATCATCTCAGCCTAGGCATAGTTGTGGGTGCAGTGGGAGAGATTGTAGCAAACAGAACTTGTATTAAAGTCAAAGTTCACTAATATGAACAGCCCAATGGGTGGGAACGTGAACAGCCCTGTGGGTGGGAACGTGAACAGCCCAGTGGGTGGGAACGTGAACAGCCCAGTGGGTGGGAACGTGAACAGCCCAGTGGGTGGGAACGTGAACAGCCCAGTGGGTGGGAACGTGAACAGCCCAGTGGGTGGGAACGTGAACAGCCCAGTGGGTGGGAACGTGAACAGCCCAGTGGGTGGGAACGTGAACAGCCCAGTGGGTGGGAACGTGAACAGCCCAGTGGGTGGGAACGTGAACAGCCCAGTGGGTGGGAACGTGAACAGCCCAGTGGGTGGGAACGTGAACAGCCCAGTGGGTGGGAACGTGAACAGCCCTGTGGGTGGGAACGTGAACAGCCCTGTGGGTGGGAACGTGAACAGCCCAGTGGGTGGTCGCCTGGCTGGGAACACTCGCAGTTCTTTAATAGGAATGTGGAGTAGAGCAGGTCTCAGATGGGCTCTGTCTCAGAGGGCGGAATGAGGCCTGCCCGGTCTGTGCCAAAATGGGAGGATTCCTGTAAGGATTGCTTGTCTATATTCTGTCCCTACTCTTCTGGCACCTATTTGCTTTCCATGGCAGACGGCTGACCTGACCCTACACTATCTATTCACACAATGTGTGCCAAGCCCCAGGGTCCTAAATAGATTCTGCCTGACCCAAGATGGCTGCCAAAATCGCATGCATTCAATTGGTTGCTTCCCCAGTGACCCAGTAAACGATAGAGGAGCATGTTCCCCCTGACATCCTCTCCCTCTGCGGTTGAGCGCCACCTGCAGTGGAGAAAATAAACTGCACCTGCCTACACAGTCATGGCCTGGTGCTCCTGGATGGTGCTTTACTGATAAAATTCTGAAAAAAAAAAAAAATTATACTGTTGCTGTCTGTTGGGGCATTTTACAGCAGGGGTCTCAAACTCAAAAGTCCCATCATGCCTCTGCCTGTAGGATTAATGCTTGTCTTGCAGTGCATTATGGGACTTGTGGTTTTGCGACAGCTGGAGGGCCGCCAGTTTGAGACCCCCTGTTTTAGAGGATTTATTCATGCAGATTTGTAAAATCACTGAGAGGCAAACTATAGCAATACAAATTGTTGGCCAATGAATTGCTATACAAAATTCTGAAAAAGCGATTTGTGTGTTACTTGAACTTCAGAAAATAAAATACACAAAGTGCAAACGTTTCCTGATTTTTTTATTGGACATACTTACATGTGTTCATTCTAATTTCTGGGCCAATCCACTAAGGGCCTGCTTACACTTCAAAATTTATTATTAGATGTTTTTTTAACCACTTCAGACCAGGCCATTTTTTGTGATGCGGCACTGCGTTACTTTAACTGACAATTGCGCGGTCGTACCCAAATAAAGTTGACTTCCTTTTTTTACCCACAAATATAACTTTCTTTTGGTGGTATTTGATCACCTCTGCGATTTTTTTTTTTTTTTTTTTTTTTTGCGTTATAAACAAAAAAAGACTGACAATTAAAAAAAAAAAATTATATTTTTAACTTTTTGCTATAATACATTTACAAAAAAAAAAAAGTAAAAAAAAAAAAAAAATCTTCATCAATTTAAGCCAATATGTATTCTTTTAAATATTTTTGCTAAAAAAAAAACCCCAAAAAGCGTATATTGATCAGTTTGCACAAAGAGTTATAGCATCTACAAAATAAGGTATAGATTTAGGGACTTTACTTTTTTTTTTTTTTAATCGTTTTTACTGGTAATGACAGCGATCTGCGATTTATTTTTTATTTATTTTTTTATTTATTTATTTTTTTAATTTTTTTTTTTTTTTTTTTTTTAACACTAAACAAAAAAGACTGACAATTAAAAAAAAAAAAAAAACAACAATATCTTTAACTTTTTGCTATAATACATTTCCAAAAAAAAAAAAGTAAAAAAAAAAAAAATTCTTCATCAATTTAGGCCAATATGTATTCTTTTAAATATTTTTGCTAAAAAAAAAAATCCCAAAAAGCGTATATTGATCGGTTTGCACAAAGAGTTATAGCATCTACAAAATAGGGGATGGATTTAGGGACTTCAATTTTTTTTAAATTGTTTTTACTGGTAATGACAGCGATCTGCGATTTTATTTTTTATTTATTTTTATAAATTTTTTTTATTTTAAAAGGTGCATTGTGCGCTTTAAATTAGGTAATAAATTAGGTAGATAGTTGTGGATATGGATACAATACCACCTAAGTGGAAAGTATCAAAAAGGAAAACAGGAGTAGTATGGCGCTGCCCTTATGGAGACAAAAGGACTTTTTCTTTAAAATAAACAATAGCTCTATAATTGCTAAAGTATTGCTTCTAAGCCTGTGTGTGCCAAATAATGAAATAAAATCTGTGACTGGTGCTGAGTACTTACTATTAAAGGTATAATTGCAACATAGGGTGCTTCAATTATTCAGCAAAGGTGCATTGTGCGCTTTAAATTAATAAATTAGGTAAATAGTTGTGGATATGGATACAATACCACCTAATTTATTACCTAATTTAAAGCGCACAATGCACCTTTGCTGAATAATTGGAGCACCCTATGTTGCATTTTTCACTTGCATTTTTCAAAAACAGTCACAGTTTTTAATTCAACCTTTTGACACATACAGGTTTTAGAAGCAATTCTTTAGGAATAAGGTCACTAGGTAACACATTTACTACCAAGAAGAAAAATATCTGTTTGTCTCCAAAAGGGCAGCGCCATACTACTGCTTTTTTTACCATTCTCTTCTCTTTTATACCCAGTTGTGACATGACACTACTTGTATATCAAGACATCGCTTGTATATCAAGTCAAGATTTATCAAAAAATTTTGCTTGTCTTGCAAAACGCTCTTAAACTAAGTTACTCTCAAACCAGGGTATTACTGTATTGGCATTTTTTTTTATGTAAGGGGAATCTAAAATGTAAAAAAAAAAAAAAAAAAATACATATGGAAAAAAACCTCAAAAAAACTCCTTAGTTCACCTTCCTTATTGCCTTCAATGCATTTTGCCAAAATGGCTAAATTTGGCAGAACCCCCCCCTCCAACCTTTTGCAGAAGGCTCACTCGTCTCTCATTGTCAGCGGGTTGGATGGTGAAGTCTGGATGTACGCTATACAATGGGCAGCTAACAATTTCTGGAAGTCTCCAGCCGACATCTGGATTGCATTACGGGGCACACAGCGCCTCCGTGTTCTGTACGGCTTGGCAACCATTAAATTGTACCTAACAGTATACAGACAACAATGGGTCCCTACAATCACCAACCGCTGCATGTGTACTTCATTAGAGAGAACCTCTTGTAGGATTTCTACAAACATGAAGTCAAAGCAGATAACAGGAATAGAACAATGTTACATTGTAGCCGGGACTTCCTGTAGAGAATGCACCAACTGGTACCATACTGACAACGCAGAATGCTGATCTGAAGAGTGTCGCCCTCTTCTGGAAGGAATGGAAACGCGTCTGTAGAAGACCTCAGCTTGTAGATCAGATGGGGGGGGGTCAATATTTCCTTCAAAGTGTTTGAGAAAAAAGAAAACACACACTCCCCACCATTGTCATTACATTTTTCAGGATTCCTGCAGAATTTTGCTTACCGTATATACTCGAGTATAAGTCGAGGCCCTAATTTACCACAAAAAAATGGGAAAAACTTATTGACCCGAGTATAAGACGAGGGTAAGAAATGCACAGCTACTGTAAGTGGAAAAGAGGGTCAACAATGCCCATTTGCAGCATCACTGTGCCCATTTGCAGCCATAGGTCCCCCGAACTTCAAACTCAGTAGTTAAGGGTTCCTAGATGCCCCCTAGGTGCAGCCAAAATTTGGGGTCTCTGAACCCAAAGGGTCCCGAAATGACATTGCTGCAGATGGACACAGTTGACCGAATTTGGGGCCCCGTATCTCAGGGCCACTTAGTGCTAAGAACCCCAAATTTGGTGTGCAAACCCAGTGGAACTGGCACCATAAAATTTTCAAAGCTGGGGTTTCTAGCCCCAAGTGGCCCCGAGATACAGGGCCCCAAATATCAGTCCAGAAAATGTCAAGCACTTTTCTGCAGCAGAGAATGACATTTTCCAAACCGGTTTGGGGCCCCGTATCTCAGGGCCACTTGGTGCTAGGAACCCCAGCTTTGGATATGTTATGGTATCAGTTCCCCTGGGTTTGCACACCAAATTTAGGGTTCCTAGCACCAAGTAGCCCTGAGATATGGGGCCCCAAATTCGGTTCAGAAAATGTCAAGCACTTTTCTGCAGCAGAGAATGACATTTTCCGAACCGATTTTGGGGCCCCGTATCTCGGGGCCACTTGGTGCTAGGAACCCCAGCTTTGGATATGTTATGGTACCAGTTCCTCTGGGTTTGCACACCAAATATGGGGTTCCTAGCACCAAGTGGCCCTGAGATACGGGGCCCCAAATCGGTTCGGAAAATGAATTTTTTTGCTGTAGAAAAGTGCTTGACTCGAGTATAAGTCGAGGGGGGCACTTTCAGCACAAAAAAATGTGCTGAAAAATTCGACTTATACTCGAGTATATACGGTACTTTAAAGTTAGACTTTATAAAGAAAGTTGCTCTGGATTTTAATGACCTCCTGTATATTTACAGCTCTGACATACACCGCAGTGTTAGACACAGAGCTAGTCACATTGGTCTCTGTACGCGAGGAGCTTACACTCTCATGTCCCACCACAGTCATATACTATTATTATCGTAGCGCGATCCCCTAAGGCAGGGATCTCCAAACTACGGCCCTCCAGCTGTTGGGAAACTACACGTCCCATGGGGCATTGAAAAACTCTGACATTCACAGACACGACTAGGCATGATGGGAATTGTAGTTCATGAACAACTGGAGGGCCGTAGTTTGGAGACCCCCTGCCCTAAGGGACTTCTTGGAATTACCTGCTCATCTGTACTGCCATGACTTGATGAAGGTTCCAACCCACCTGACACTCTGGGTTCCGACATCCTTGCACCAGCTTACAGTAATAAGTCAGACAACTCTGTGTTTTTATGTTCAGATAATATTTACTAGAACAGTTCAAAAAGGATATTGTCACAAAGAGGGGGTAATAGATCTGCAGAGTTTTGGGCAACAGCGCCAACTCAGCAAAAGGAATTCCTCCGATTAATACAAGACAAGATATTTGCAGATAAAACAGTCTATTATATACACTTACACAATCAAGTACTGCTGGCACCTGTAAGGGTAAACACAGTTAACTTGGCCAGCCTATTAACTGTTACCTTAATGAGAGGTCAGACTTAATGGCAATGGTATAAGAGCCCTTATAGCGGTATTGACAGCAATGTCCTCATTGCAGATCTGATGGTCTTCACCGGCAGGTAGGAGCTCGTTAACTGTATCCAATAAGGTGCAATAGCAAACGATAAGGTTTCTTGAAATAGTGGATGCTAAAGGTGACTATGCACAGTGTTCAAAGTAGGTTCAGTAAAGTATTCCTAAGGTCGCGTACACACGGGCGGACTTTTCGACGGACTAGGTCTGGCGGACTTTCCAACGGACTTTCCCAATGAACGGACTTGCCTACACACGATCACACCAAAGTCCAACGGATTCGTACGTGATGACGTACACCGGACTAAAACAAGGAAATTGATATCCAGTAGCCAATAGCTGCCCTAGCGTCGTTTTTTGTCCGTCGGACTAACATACAGATGAACTGACTTTTCGACCGGACTCGAGTCGGTCTGAAAGATTTGAAACATGTTTTATTTCTAGGTCTGTCGGACTTTTTTGGGAAAAAAAGTCAGCTGGAGCCCACACGCGTTCGAATTGTCCGACGGAATCCGGTTCGTCAAAAAGTCCACTCGTGTGTACGCGGCATAAGGTAGAGATGTCTGTGCAAAGTGTCCCAGTGAAACAGTGAGAAAGGATTTGTAAAGATTGGGCGATTGCCCTCTCACCAATAACCAGGCCGATTCGATGCCTTCCGGACAGTGGCTCATGTAGCGACACTCGTGCAGCGCATCCGCCGTATCGATCTTCCGATGTGAAGCTCAGTACCGGCAGATGACCGGAGTGGTGCTGAATGGATGTCAGAAGAACAGCAAACAGAACGAGGTTCCTCTCATAGGAGCTGGAATGTGGTACACCATGTGGTAGGCTGCGACTTCTCTCTCCGTGCACGGAGAGGTCTGTTTCACGTCAGCCCCAGGAGGAAGAGAGCTCCGCGCACGCTTCTGCTTCTTTATAGCTACTCCCGATGGTAGCAAAGATCCCTGGGATATGTAGTCCAGGTGCATAGTCATGTGAAGCAATTATCAGTCTGAGGAACTAAACATCCCACAATCCCCTTTTTGGCTCACAAATATGATGTCAGTTGGTAACACTGAGCACTAGAGGGAAATGCGATGTCCCCCCACAGTCACACACATATTATTATACATTTATATAGCTGTGACATATACTGCAGTGCTGTACAGGGATCACTAAGCCAGTCACTTCAGTCTCTGCGCCAGAGGAACTTACACTCTAATGCTACCCCACAGTTTCACACTATTATTATTATTATACATTTACATAGCTCTGACATATACCATAGTGTTGTGCAGAGATCACTAAGCCAATCGATACAGTCTCCACGCCAGAGGAGCTTACACTCTAATGTCCCCCCCCCCCCAGTCACACACTTATTATTCTTCATTTATATAGCTCTGACATATACCGCAGTGCTGTACACAGATCACTAAGCCAATCACTTTAGTCTCTGCGCCAGAGGAACTTACACTCTAATGCTCCCCCACAGTTTCACACTATTATTATTATTATACATTTATATAGCTCTGACATATACCGCAGTGTTTTACAGAGATCACTAAGCCAATCGATACAGTCTCCACGCCAGAGGAGCTTACACTCTAATGTCCCCCCCCCCCCACAGTCACACACTGATTTTTCTTCATTTATATAGCTCTGACATATACCCCAGTGCTGTACACAGATCTCTAAGTCAATCACTTCAGTCTCTGCACCAGAGGAGCTTACGCTCTAATGTCCCCCCACAGTCACACACATATTATTATACATTTATATAGCTCTGACATATACCGCCATGATGTACAGAGATCCCTAAGCCAGTCACTTCAGTCTCTGCGCCAGAGGAGCTTACATTCTAATGCTCCCCCACAGTTACACACTATTATTATTATACATTTATTTAGCTCTGACATATACCGCAGTGTATATGTCACTAAGCCAATTGATACAGTCTCCGCCCAGAGGACCTTAAACTCTAATGTCCCCCCCCCCCCCCAGTCACACACTTATTATTCTTTATTTATATAGCTCTGACAAATATCGCAGTGCTGTACGGAGAACGCTGTGCCAGTCACATCAGTTGCACGTATGGCTTTTATTACCGTGGTGGATCGCCTCCTCACAGTCTGTTTAACCCTTTAAATGAACAAGCCCATAAAGTGTGGTGCAACCCTTCGGTTTGGAATATATACTGTATACTGTATATTTCCATATGTATAAAATGGCCAATGTTACAGCAGTTACAGCTGCTGCCATCATGATCACTTTCAATAATCTACCTATTCCGATAGCGAATCCTCCATTGTCCATTTTACCATTAGTTTGACGTCTTGTCTAAAATCCTCATATTCCCACGTTAGCCAACAACCCCCACGTGGCACAATGTTATAATAAAAGGCGGAAAACGAGGTTGTATCTCGGCTGAGAATGTCTTTGGATACTTTTTAATAAAATATACCCCTATGGGTTTATTTGTCATATGGCGTCTTTGATTGGATGTCCATGTACTAATGTATGGAGTGATGGTGTGTCCATGTACTAATGTATGGAGTGATGGTGTGTCCATGTACTAATGTATGGAGTGATGGTGTGTCCATGTACTAATGTATGGAGTGATGGTATGTCCATGTACTAATGTATGGAGTGATGGTGTGTCCATGTACTAATGTATAGAGTGATGGTGTGTCCATGTACTAATGTATGGAGTGATGGTGTGTCCATGTACTAATGTATGGAGTGATGGTGTGTCCATGTACTAATGTATGAAGTGATGGTGTGTCCATGTACTAATGTATGGAGTGATGGTGTGTCCATGTACTATTGTAAGGAGTGATGGTGTGTCCATGTACTAATGTATGGAGTGATGGTGTGTCCATGTACTATTGTATGGAGTGATGGTGTGTCCATGTACTAATGTATGGAGTGATGGCGTGTCCATGTACTAATGTATAGAGTGATGGCGTGTCCATGTACTAATGTATGGAGTGATGGCGTGTCCATGTACTAATGTATAGAGTGATGGCGTGTCCATGTACTAATGTATAGAGTGATGGTGTGTCCATGTACTAATGTATAGAGTGATGGCGTGTCCATGTACTAATGTATGGAGTGATGGCGTGTCCATGTACTAATGTATGGAGTGATGGCGTGTCCATGTACTAATGTATGGAGTGATGGCGTGTCCATGTACTAATGTATGGAGTGATGGCGTGTCCATGTACTAATGTATAGAGTGATGGCGTGTCCATGTACTAATGTATAGAGTGATGGCGTGTCCATGTACTAATGTATAGAGTGATGGCGTGTCCATGTACTAATGTATGGAGTGATGGCGTGTCCATGTACTAATGTATGGAGTGATGGCGTGTCCATGTACTAATGTATGGAGTGATGGCGTGTCCATGTACTAATGTATGGCGTGATGGCGTGTCCATGTACTAATGTATGGAGTGATGGCGTGTCCATGTACTAATGTATGGAGTGATGGTGTGTCCATGTACTAATGTATAGAGTGATGGCGTGTCCATGTACTAATGTATAGAGTGATGGCGTGTCCATGTACTAATGTATAGAGTGATGGCGTGTCCATGTACTAATGTATAGAGTGATGGCGTGTCCATGTACTAATGTATAGAGTGATGGCGTGTCCATGTACTAATGTATGGAGTGATGGCGTGTCCATGTACTAATGTATGGAGTGATGGCGTGTCCATGTACTAATGTATGGAGTGATGGCGTGTCCATGTACTAATGTATAGAGTGATGGCGTGTCCATGTACTAATGTATAGAGTGATGGCGTGTCCATGTACTAATGTATGGAGTGATGGCGTGTCCATGTACTAATGTTTTGGAGTGATGGTGTGTCCATGTACTAATGTATGGAGTGATGGTGTGTCCATGTACTAATGTTTTGGAGTGATGGTGTGTCCATGTACTAATGTATGGAGTGATGGTGTGTCCATGTACTAATGTATAGAGTGATGGTGTGTCTATGTACTAATGTATGGAGTGATGGTGTGTCCATGTACTAATGTATAGAGTGATGGTGTGTCCATGTACTAATGTATGGAGTGATGGTGTGTCCATGTACTAATGTATGGAGTGATGGTGTGTCCATGTACTAATGTATGGAGTGATGGTGTGTCCATGTACTAATGTATAGAGTGATGGTGTGTCTATGTACTAATGTATGGAGTGATGGTGTGTCTGTGCTCAGACTTGGCCCCGATGTTTAGTCTGTGGACGCTGGGCTGCCTTCCCAGACATTTGGATTCTTGAATCTCATTACATCATATAGTACGGAGGGGGATCAGCCTCTCCCCCCCCTTTGCTCTCCTGAGCCTGTAATGTGTTATTCCATTAACTGTGTGCCTACCGGACATATGATACTCGTGCTGTGTGCTTAACATGTCAGTCCATCTTAAGTTTTTGGTGGATGCCGAAGAGTTAAACCACCTGGCTGGTTTCCGGTGATGAGAGGCGATGATGAGATCCTGGTGCTGAGTTCCCAGGTTCACACACCCGTTGAGACCTTTACAAGGGGGTCCCGCCACCCCTGCTGGATTTGGGATTTGTTTTATGTTATGGGGAATGTAACAGGTGCAGTAGGAAGGCCCCATCAGGGAGTGGAGCACGGCCTAGAGCTAGGGTGGGGATATCCGGCTGATGGAGTCCATGAGATCCATAAGAAGCCAGAGAGATACCTACATGACTTCACCCATAACCGCAGTCTGACTTTCGGGTGGAATGACCTCAAAAGCAAAGTTTTACTTTCTTCACAGCACAATCCCGTGGAGTAGGTTTTACATCACTGCCCTAAGATTCTGGACTTTTGTAAGGTTCACCCTTCTTGTTCTCATATTTTATCTTATGTTTTCAGGGAGTGAAGGTTGACTGTTCATGAATAGTGGGCACCTGAAATACCAGTATGTATGGTCACTTACCATGTAGAGGTCCTTGGGAGCCCCAAAGTCCAGGGAGCTCTAACATGCAAACAGTGATTTCAGAGGAGAAACGAGTAAAGTAAAATAAAGGAGAGAAGTGGAAGGAAAGGGAGAGGAGCGGAGTGGAAGAGAGAGGTGAAGGAGAGAGGAGAAAAGAAGGAGAGAGAAGGAGAACAGAGAAGGAAAGGAGAAGTAAACAGGAGAGCAGAAGGAGACAGAGAGAGTAGAGGAGAAGGAGAGAGGAGAGGAGAAGGGGAGAAGAGAAGGAAAAAAAGAGAGAAGAAGAGAGATAAAGGGAAGGGGAGAGGAGAGGAAAAGGAAAGAGAAGAGGAGAGGAGGAAGAGAAAGGAGAGGAAAGGAGAAGACAGGGAGAGGGAGAAGGAGCGAGAAGGAGGGAAGAGAAGGAGAGGAGAAAGAATAGGGGAAGGAGAAGAGAAGGAGAAAAGAGAAGGAGAGAGGAAAGAAGGAGGAGAGGAGAAGGAGAGAGAAGAGGAGAAGGAGAGAGGAGAGGAGAATGAAAGATAAGAGGAGAAGGAGAGAGGAGAGGAGAAGGAGAGAGGAGAGAAGAGAGTGGAAAAGAGAAGGAGAAAAGAGAATGGGGAGAGGAGAGGAGGAGGAGAGTGGGGAAGCGAAGGAGAGAGGAGAGAAGAAGGAGGAGAGTGGGGAAGAGAAGGAGAGAGGAGAGGAGAAGGAGAGAGGAGAGGAGAAGGAGAGATAAGAGGAGAAGGAGAGAGGAGAAGAGAAGGAGAGAGGAGAGGAGAAGGAGAGAGGAGAGGAGAAGGAGAGAGGAGAGAAGAGAGTGGAAAAGAGAAGGAGAGAGGAGAATGGGGAGAGGAGAGGAGGAGGAGAGTGGGGAAGCAAAGGAGAGAGGAGAAGAGAAGGAGGAGAGTGGGGAAGAGAAGGAGAGAGGAGAAGAGAAGGAGAAGGAGAGAGGAGAGAAGAGAGTGGAAAAGAGAATGAGAGCGGAGAATGGGGAGAGGAGAGGAGGAGGAGAGTGGGAAAGCGAAGGAGAGAGGAGAGGAGGAGGAGGAGAGTGGGGAAGAGAGAGAGAGGAGGGGAGAATGGAGAGAGGAGAGGAGGAGGAGAGTGGGGAAAATAAGGAGAGAGGAGGAGAAGAAAAGGAGAGTGGGGAGGAGAGGAGAGTGGAGAGATGAGAGGAAAAGGAGAGAGAAGAGAAGGAGAGGAGAGAAGATGAGGAGAGTGGGGAAGAGAAGGAGAGAGGAGAGGAGGAGGAGGAGAGTGGGGAAGAGAAGGAGAGGAGGAGGAGTGTGGGGAAGAGAAGGAGAGGAGGAGGAGAGTGGGGAAGAGAAGGAGAGAGGGAAGGAGGATGAGAGTGGGGAAGAGAAGGAGAGAGGGAAGGAGAGGAGGAGGAGAGTGGGGAAGAG